>JAUTBT010039279.1:0-17491 GCA_032361225.1 Lepetodrilus schrolli
AAATTCATCATTCCATTTATTCAATCATATATTCACTTTTAATCAAACTTATCATTTTTAACCCATTTATATTGTATTAGTTCACCGTCACGTATGGGTGAAAGATTCCCGCTGTGACGTAAAACAAAAATTCACACACACACACAGGTTGTGCATGTTTCCAAATCCTGCTGTATGCTGAATAGCTCTGATATGAGTGAAATCTTGAAATAAAGTATGGAGTTTCTTGTTGAGAGTATGAATGCCACATCAGAACATGTTATATTCTTCGTATTCTTTATACATTTGCATTAATAATAGGATTTTAATGTGGTAATATGGCTATACATGCTGTAAACATTGATCTATATTCTTTGGCTGTGACTCATGAATATTACAAAAACACGACAGTTATTATCAGTTATCTTAATACTATAGGATCTCCACAACATTGCATAAATACTGTCAACAAATAGTATTTCACCACTTTGGCAAAGTATACATATCTTGCCTAATTTAGTTGATGCATCGGTATGCATTTTTATTCAGCTGGCAATTTATCACATTCTCTATTCTCATGTCTGGTATGTGTACCTACATATACTGAATTCATCAATGGTTCATCTTTCACTACACATGGTGGACATGTTCGGTTGCCATTCCATGTATAATAATGCTGTTATATGGATATGATATATTGGATGGTAAGCTAACAGATGCCTCACTCTCAATTTGATGAAAGTCAAATACCTGTACGATCAACCCTTAAGCCGATAATGTGTCAAATAATGCCACTTAATGCTCAATCATGTCGATGATGCCACAAGGTCCCTGAAGACTTAGAATAAATAGATAGTTTTAAAAATCAATGTCTCTACAGGAGGTTTTCGTTCTCAATTTTGACTTATGAATATACTGTGACGATTATTACATTCCACTTTATATCCCATAAAATTGATTATTCGTTCTTATGCTTGTTTTTCAAGAATATGTCAAAAGGAAAACAAAATATAATATACATGGTATCAGTTTCAAAACAGTTCTAAACATCATGGAATACAGTATTGAAATAGAACTCTCAGATTGCATGCTAAGTTGGGGGAGCTTACTAGCAATGTGGTCAGAAAAGGTGGTTGTGGGCATTTATTGGATGGGTACATATAATGTCTATAACATCACGCAGAAAAGGACAACAATTCCTTTTTTTCAGTGGGCAATGTCTGAGTGCACACTAGTTTTGTCATTTTGTAGAACCTGCACTGATGTGAGATGCATGGCCACTCATTGGGCATACATGTAGATAGGCATTATATTGATTAATATTGATTTTTAGTAATTACTAGGGTGGGTGGTAGCGTAATGGTAGAACATTTGGTCTTAGGAGTGAAAATCTGCGGGTTCAAATCCCATCCCAGGAGCCCGATATCAATGTTTGCATGGTAGACCCTCCCCGCCCATGGAATAATGACAATTACCATCCTTGGTCTTGCCAGTACAAGCCACTGCTCGCAGGTTTACTGCAATGTTCAGCACTATGGATGTTCCAGGTTTCCTCCTGCCCTAAACTGACAAGCTCTGATATAAGTGAAATAATCTTGAAAGTGGATATAAACCCCAAACAAAAAAAAACAAAAAAAACCATTTAATTAAAATAACTACCTGAGATTTAGAGTTGCTTTCACGGTTATTTCATGTTTTCACTCGTATTATGCACTGCTGTAAAGGTCAGTGTGGCAGTAGACCTCAGATGTCTGCTTTTGAAGAAAAACTAACGCTGAAGACATCAATTCCCATTGGGATCAAAATGCAGTAGATTTAATTCGGTCAGTGAATTATTGACGAAAAATGAATTAATACTGTAAGATGTATGAGATTATCACAGACAGCGCTGAAAGCTTCTTCTAGTCGTTGTAGAATTACTTTTTTAAAATCATCTTGGATGGTCGCACCGAATTGATGAGCCATAGTGCCTAAACTAACTACGGGTTAACATAGTGCCTAAACTAACTAAGGGTTAACATGTATTGTGTGTGTCTGATGATTTTCATAACTTCATCTTTAGTATTTTTGATACACAGAGTCATAAGTGTTGTCGATAATTGTTTAGTACATATTAGTCCATTTTATTTGACAAAATTATATTACTGAGTTTTCTAGATAATTTTCACTATTTATTTTGCTAGTTCTCATAACATGAAAACATAGATAAATGTAATTTAAATGTAGCACATATATAATCCTCCATAGTTTCTATTTTGAACAGTGAGTGATTTGTTGTTTTACATCACAGCAAGAATCTTTCACACATACACAACAATGGTTGATGTTTATCAAATACATGTATTTATTTGAAAATGAAGAGAAGCATGAAAAACTTGCAAAAAAAAGTTTGATTAAAAGATGCACGTATAAGAATGATAATAGATATTAAATGGTAATACATAATTTTTAAGTTTCATAGACACCCATTTCCCCTCCCTACCTACTCAGTCATCTAATACCTGCGCTAATTTGCAAATATTATCCTTGTGAAATATGTTTTTAATCTTCTGTAGCATATTTTTTTAATTATATTTTCTGCAGGCTTGCAAATTACTCTTAATGTTCCAGTGTATATTAATGTTTCCAAGTGTTTGCAAATGTACTAGATCGGTATATTGAGAAATTACAATTGTTACTATAATCATCTGAGTTGGTGCGCTAAGTCTTGCAAACCATCAAGACAAGCGTATATTCAATTGTCTCTCAGACTTCGTTGCGTGTTGCTGACAATCGACGGGATGAAAACCAAGAAAATTACCAGGAAATGTGGTCTAATAGATAATTATTTACGTGAAGATGCTAGGAGAATCATTGGTGAATTATGAATGAACCAGCCTAAGGTTGTTTCTTTCAAAGATAGTATAATACCATCAGGTGTTGTAGTTGTCTCACTAGCTAAAGTGTGGCAACACAGGTACTAAATATATTTACGTAAGTCTAAAAACTTTGTGATTATTGTAATCTTTTTTTTTTATCCCATCTACAACCAATAAAAACCACCTGATGAGTTTTCTCAAAGGCTGATAATTAGAACAATGTTGGGACGCAAATTTCTCAAGACTTTGATGATCAGTGTTTTTCTAACATTGATTTTATTCTTTTCTGCATTTTTTTTTCTGGAAAGAAATCTACTCGTTGATTAGCTGCTGTCCCCCATAACCCGATGAGAAGATCACATCTTTAGTGCCTTGTTCAATTTCCGTCGGCTGTGTTTCTCGCGCTGAGCTTTGTTGTATAACACTTTAGAGCACAGACCTGTACATGGCTGACACACAGGCTTCTGGCCGCAGTCAACAGGCAGCCAATGGCCATGCAATGTAACGCAGAGTTAGCGAATCTGGTGAATTATTTTAATCAATATATTCTAAGATCCAGTTCATTTGTGTTATTGATTTTCTTGATTACAAGTATGTGTTAGTGTCATAAAGAGAATGGTGAAAATCAGTTTGTGTGTATTACCCCCAATTGTTCATATTGATTTAATGTCTTTATCTGCATTTTATACAACGTTTTGTGAAATTATGTAAATGTTTTCACACGAGTTCAATTTTACATGTTTCTTTTTATTTAAAACACCCCAATATATTTCCATAAATATGTAATATAATGTTTATTATACATGTATAAAATTCATGAACATTTGGAAATGGAAATTATTTGATGGTTAATCTACATTTCTGTACTTTATTAATATAGGAATGGGAAGTGATCTGTGCATTATTTTATTATTATTTTTAATTTTTACGCAAAATGTTCTGACTATGGACTACCTGTTTCAGCCTGCCATTCCCAGGATGTTACACGGCTGGTTTATACAAGCACATACAACGTCATATTTGGAGGGAAAGAAATCAAAAACGGAAATGAGGATCTTCCATATTTACCTAAAGAACAGGTGAGGTCAGAAAAGTTGTAGTTAAATACTCAATGTATCATGTTTATAGTTAAAAGAGGTTTGGGTCTGCAGTAAGGAAACACTGTTTTGAGGCATTCTTTGTATATTTATGTTCTGTCAGTTATAGAAACCCCATATGTATAAATATATTCTTTTCCCATACTGATATGTATTTCATTAAAACTCAAGTTGTTTAGATCCATAATGAAGGAAGCAACAGTACTGTTTTCAACAGATTTCTAAATGTGTTATTATTCTGCTTAAACTATTGTGTGTTGTTTTCCATTCATTGTCTGATATCAAAGTGGCTCAAACACAAAATTCACATTGTATAAACCTAAAGAACTGATCCTACATCACATACAGTGATTTATTTGCTTCCAAATAATCTGTTATCGATAAATCAACTCATTTTCTGGACAGTCAGCTGGTTAGCTGATGTGTGTGACTGTCTCTCAACCATGTGACCGAGAACCAATCACAACATACTCTTCTAACCACGTGACTAACATAGAGCATGAAATAGACACCATTTTGCATGTTTTGTAAACCATCCTTGTTTATCAACGGCAGGTGAAAGGATTTATTTCAATAGGTTTGCCTGGTTGTTCATGCCTGAAAGCGAGGATTCTTGCAAACATAGCTCTATATATTACATATGACCAATAATAAAAATGGGCGTAGGTAAAATCACATATTTGCCACACCTACTACATAGTGTATGAGTTCTTTTAACTGTTTCTGATGTACTAGTATATATCCAGACAAATGCTTCAATAGGCAATTTCTCTTGTAGGAAACAGCATAATAGTATAGACTATTGCTAAGGCTGCAGTTTAGTATACTGTGGAGTTTGCCATTTCATACAGGAATGCCTTGGATGGATACCCTACTTGTGCAAACAAATCTGATTCATATTTTCATGAAATAATTGACTTGACCGTTCAATAGGTCTACTGTGGTCTAGAATATACATTTTGAAAAGATTTTCTGAATATACATTTGAATGGATTTTCTTTAATTAATTCGTCGCAAATAGTGAAATATTCCCGCTGCAACATAAAACTCGAATTCATTCAGTCTTGAATTAATAAACATTTGTGACCAATTAATTACAATATGCCAGATTAGATCAGAATCATAGATTTATTCTCCAATCCCATTGTGAGGCTCCAGCATTAGGCTTAAATTGCAGAAGATAACTAATGTCAATGTCTCTATGGAAGCTGAATCTCAGATAGGGGGACTATCTGTGTGTTTCAATTAGATTAACATTGCCTCTGATCTCATATGTGATAGACGGATTGTGTTAGGAAGGATATGAAGGTGATTAACTTAAGAAAAATTCATAGGAAAGATGTATTATTTGAGCTACTATATGAGTAAATTGGTATTTTCCACAAGTTTCCATTTTATGTTAGTAATCTGTTTAAGATGGGAGGATAATCTAAAATAACTATTTTAATATAACACCATGGCTGGTGCAATTCAGTGAATGATGTTAAAACTGAGTTTATGAATTTCAGCATTGAAAGAAAATTCATTCATTAATTGTAAGAGTCCTAGCAATTTCAGAGCAGCAAACATTTATTATTATTTTTTTATTTTTTTATTTTGTCCATATTGATGACCAACTTTGAAGTCAAGACAGTTTTCGGTTTAACAATAGGCTGAGATGCACTGATACTGCTGTCACTGTATTGACGACAGACGTACATCTCTGTCAGTGTTACACACTGATCAAGTGAATCAAGTGATTGCAAGACCACCGTCTCATCAATATACGTTTAGCTTGGATTCGTAAGCCATTGAGAACATTTATATTCAATTGACCTAGCCTGAGGTAATGTCTGACAGTCCAGACTTGACCAAAAGGGTCTTTTGATATGGGTATGGCCCAACGTCCAACCTCAAGTATGCCTAGAAAATGCTGAGCAACCATTGATGCCCGTATTGTGCAGACGTTTTTTTTAAAAGTCAACTGAGCTTTAAATATTATTTCATTTTTTTTAATGGTATTTAAAAGTTGTGGATTCCCTACTAGTATGGTCAACAAGTAAATTGTCATAAAATTGTACAACTTCCAAACAGTTAATTGTTTGACCTTTAGAAATACAATGGAAAATGTTGCACTCGGGTCATTGATTCTATCAGCTGTAGTCATACTTGGACATCTTGTTGTTAGAGGTACTTGCAGGATGAGTCAAATATCAACTAGTACTACAACTTGAGTGGTGTCTGTGAATGCTGTCTATATTGCAGCAGTTATTGTCATTCCATCAGTTTCAGCTGAAATACATGACTGATAACTCACAATTATGTGTCCCAAATGCTCCTAAGCTATGGTAGATTAGATTTCATGTCTGTTTTGTCTGGGCTGCTGTCTATGGGGTATTCAGTTAAGGTGATATTCTGAACACGTCTTGCAATTATTCTGCCATGACAACTCAAATGTATTCACTTGTCTACAGAATACTTCAGCTCTTGATGAAATATTCATAAAAAACATTCATGAGTTAATACTCACCTAATATACATACTTAGTTTCCGGGATTTTGTGTGCCATTTGTAGGGCAATGGTACAAGAGAATAGTTGAGATAAAAATACAATGGTGTGTGGAGAGATTGAGAATACAGATGCTGTTTGGAGAGGTTTAGATTGTGGCTAGTGTATGGAGAGCTTGAGATTATTGCTAGTGTTTGGTTTAGATTGTGGCTAGTATGTGGAAAGGTTTAGATTGTGGCTAGTGTGTAGAAAGGTTTAGATTGTGGCTAGTGTGTGGAAAGGTTTAGATTGTGGCTAGTGTATTGAGAGCTTGAGATTATTGCTAGTGTGTGGTTTAGATTGTGGCTAGTATGTGGAAAGGTTTAGATGGTGGCTAGTATGTGGAAAGGTTTAGATCGTGGCTAGTGTATTGAGAGCTTGGATGAGTGGGTGGATGAGTGGGTGAATTATTGTTTTACGTCACAGTGGGAATCTTTCACCCATACGTGATGAGGAATATAAGCTAAGGATAGATAGAGTAGAGACAGGCAATACAAGGGGGATATACTTATTTCTTTGGTTGGAAAAATATGGATATTTGAAAACGTAATGGTACTGATCACGAATATAATTTAATTGATACAGATGACATATTATTTTATACATGGGTGTGTTATTCCATCTTCCCATTTCTATTGGTAAATAATGAATTTGAAAATGAAGTAAATTTATCACTTTTGATCGGGATAGTGAGGTTAAGTATGGCTCCAATATCAGTTCAGTCTTTAGTATTCGATAGGTGATGGCTTTAGAAGAATTCTAAATGTCTGAGGACCAGGTTTGCAGGGCTGTCATTTAACCCTCTCCCTGCTGAATTAGGCATAGGCACTGCTCTTTATGGCATTTCTGGTTGCTTCCAGCATGGAAATAGAGTTAATGTTCTACCAATAGAAAGCTTTAACCAGGAAGATGAAAAAGGGTTTACATAGTGATCATGCCAGATATAGCTGAAACCAGTATCATTGAGCACATTGCATATACATGAACTATATTTACATGGGTTTCCACTACAAATTCCAAAAGTAAATTATAGTTATATAGACCAATTCAGATTTAGCATTGTACAAAACTATTCAATTGGGTGGCAATCCTTAGAAATGTATGTATGGTTATTTCACAAATAAAATTCAAAGCTATGGTCACTGTAAGTAAATAAGAAGACTTACTATTATTGAGATACGAGGACTTTATGAAAACACCTGTTACAAATGACCCAGGTTATATAACATCAGCTTGTGTTGTATTATGCCATAACAAGATAGATATGTGTTTGCTGAGTTCCAGTTCACAGACTACTACTCCATGACTAAGATGCTGTCAGAGAAGGAGATCCTGCAGGCTGATGGCAGTAACACTGTGAGCTGTCACACACTACATACGTGTGCTTTGAGACTGGCAGGGGTGTATGGACCTGGGGAACAGAGACACCTACCTAGAATAGTAGTAAGTAGCACTATAGTAAGTAGTAAGTAGCGCCATTGTATAAGTCTGATAGTAGCACCATTGTATGTATGGCAGTAGCACCATTGTATGTCTGTCAGTCGCACTGTTGTATGTCTGATAGTAGCACTGTTGTATGTCTGATAGTGTAGCACTGTTGTATGTCTGATAGTAGCACCATTGTATGTCTGGTAGTCACACTGTTGTATGTCTGATAGTAGCACTGTTGTATGTCTGATAGTAGCACCATTGTATGTCTGGTAGTCACACTGTTGTATGTCTGGTAGTCGCACTGTTGTATGTCTGGTAGTTGCACTGTTGTATGTCTAATAGTAGCACTGTTGTATGTCTGGTAGTAGCGCCATTGTATGTCTGGTAGTCACACTGTTGTATGTCTGGTAGTCGCACTGTTGTATGTCTGGTAGTCGCACTGTTGTATGTCTGGTAGTAGCACTGTTGTATGTCTGATAGTAGCACCATTGTATGTCTGGCAGTTGCACTGTTATATGTCTGGTAGTAGCACTGTTGTATATCTAATAGTAGCACTGTTGTATGTCTGGTAGTAGCACCATTGTATGTCTGGCAGTCGCACTGTTGTATGTCTGGCAGTTGCACTGTTATATGTCTGGTAGTCGCACTGTTGTATGTCTGATAGTAGCACCAATGTATGTATGGCAGTAGCACCATTGTATGTCTGGTATAGTCACACTGTTGTATGTCTGGTAGTAGCACCATTGCATGTCTGGTAATCGCACTGTTGTAAAGTCAGGTAGTACCACCATTGTATGTCTGGTAGTAGCACTGTTTTATGTCTGGTAGTACTAGTAGCAGCATTGTACAACTGTAGTAGTAAGTAGCATCATTGTATAACTCTACATACATATACTCTGAAATTGGTCATGGTCATTTTGGAATTGTCCCATAACAGAATCTGTAGATGTCTTTTCTATTCCCATTGCTGCAATGTTAAACAAAGGACAACCAGTACAAACTTAAAGTAAGATGTATGCTAATAGTGTTGATATTGTTAATATAAGTGTGGAAGTAATACCCAGTAATAGATCTTCACTTGCATCCCTCCAGCAGGTCCTGGGTCCTACACTAACTGGGTCCAGTTGCACGACGCTCTTGTACTACAATAGTTGTAAGTCCAATTGTAAAGTCTTCTACAATTGAAATTGTGTTACACTAAGCTCTTGTCGGCTATCTGAATAAGACAGCGCTACAACTATTGTATCGGCAGTTGTAAGTCCCTACAACTATTGTAGCCTACAAGAGCATCGTGCAACTGGACCCTGGTCTTTATATAATACAGTGTTGGTCAAACTCATGGAGTACCTGAGATAAACCATCAGTGATCATATTCAGATTATCACATTTGAAGTATTGATTGAATAATGCTCTTATTATACAGTTATATCGTTCGTTAGAAAAATGTTTGAAGTCACCAGTACGACTAAATTAGGTATTGAAAATACAGATTGTATTGTAGTAGATTCTTTGACTGTTAACTGAGAAATTCTTATGTTATGGTGGTAATTTCCAAAGTGGAATGTCTCTAAGAGATGTTTCAACAAGTTCTCAATGATCAAATGTGTGATTGATTAAACTTGTCCAGACTTGGCTTTTAAAGTTCAAGGTTACATCTTCCCGTACTTCTACTGTTCTAATTGTACACATATCACTTTAAAGTGTGTGAGTTTCTTAACAATCCTTTTTTCCCCTGGCATGGTATATTAAAAGATGTTATGTTCAGTACTCAAAAGTGGAAATGTTCCCTGTGGGGGTGCTTGGAGTATGGTCTGTTCTCCTTCATAGTGAATGCTGCTGATTATCAGATAATTCCGTAGGCAGCTTTTGTCAAAAGAAATCACTATCAATTGGGTAAGTATTCTAAGAAATATTGTATTGATTTGGTCACACATAAAGGTGCTGAGGAAATTCGCTCATGACTCTCACAGGAGTAGATGCAGTTCTAGAAATATCAAATATATATGACCCACGATGTCCATGGAATACATACCTGCAAAAGAATCTAATTATGACTTTGTCCAGGAATATATTTCCATTTCCAATATAATTAACTGTTCTTGATGGCATTTTGTTTTTGTCAAAATTCATTCCGTATCAGACCGAAAAAATGTAAGAAGACAGGAATAGACTGATAATGTTGTTCGACATTAGATATTGCCCAATTTTGTTGTTATGTTGTCATCCTGGAGGGAGAGCTCCATTAGTTAGTTCGTTTGTACAGACTTAGATATACCAAGATATTGGCAAGTGTGTTAGATTACAAAAGGTTGATGATCATTATCAGAAATCAACAAATAAGAAACATATAAAGAAATGAACTTGTATTTTTATTTGATGGAACACTCACTGTATAATAATGGTC
This sequence comes from Lepetodrilus schrolli, assembly GCA_032361225.1. NCBI lineage: Eukaryota > Metazoa > Mollusca > Gastropoda > Lepetellida > Lepetodrilidae > Lepetodrilus > Lepetodrilus schrolli. The sequence goes on from JAUTBT010039279.1 coordinate 10,297, forward strand.
AAGATGATCACATGGGATAATACCTGCTTTTGCAATACTTTACTAGAAGGCAGCCATCTTGAAATTTAACATGACCAACTAATGTATGGAACCGTTTTGAGCTGTCTGAACCAGAAACAGATAGTGTGTACACTACAGTGGAACTTTTACTGTCTTTCTTAACAGTGGTGGCCATTTTCAACATCAAGATGGTAGCCATCATAATTATCTAACACTCTGCTTTTATCAGCAAGTGCCCAATCAAAGATTCCAAGCCCACTATCCGTACCCTTGTGAGGGCTATAATTTTATATATAGTATAGAATGTTGCTAAGTATTTCTGTTCCCTGATGAACCATGGGTATGTTCCAATTTAATCTTCTAAAGTTTATATATGTTACGTGTATATCCTTGAACAGGCAAATCAGATCTTCTCAAGTCTCTTTAACTATCTAGTTATCAATACTGTCATCTACAATTATATTAGATGCACTAAAATGGCACCAATATGTGCTATAATTCCTACCCAATTTATTTATCCTGCTTTTTGTGGAACATAATTTGACAGCTTCTGCTGGGAATTGAATAAAAGCGTAACAGAGTGGCATTATAGGATAGCCATGATAACATCACCCCATGAGATATTGGAAAATACTTACGGATGCTATACAAGCTTTGTGGGTAAATCTGGTCCCATCTGCTCAGTAAGTCGTGCAGAAATCATTCCTAATTTGGTTACTGTCGTATCTAAGATTCCACGAATGTCCCTCGCCGTCTAAGTCAATATCCCCTCCCGCTCCCACTGATAAGTTTCCCAACAGGATGAGCGTTAATGAAATTTTGGCAGGTATTGCAATCTTAGTCTGTGTGATTTTCATATTGTCTAATTTAATAAGAAAAGGGAAACTCGTGTGATAAAACATAGTGCTTTCCCTCAATGTTCTTGTGTGAGTCACTGGTGTTTCTAGTGTTGCTGTACAAGATGTCAGATTGTGTTGGCTGTCCACGATGCTGCCAGATATTCCATAAAGTATTGCAGGCCGTCTGTGAAGTGTCACTCCCGTTGTGATTTGTCCAGGGAAAACTACAAATGTCAGATATTTCATCTTGCAAAATGATTGCATGTTGAAATTGGACTTGAAGCCAGAAAACAAAAAGGGAAAATGTTAATGGCGATGTTCATTTTCCGTGGATTTGGCACATTGAAAATGCACACACTATTATTACTATTAATTTTTAAATCTTATTGCAAGATCAGATTGTCAGTGTGCCAAATCCACGTTTGAAAGCTTGCTCATAGCATTACATGGTAATATTAGTGTGATCTGCTACCATTTGCAAGATAATCTTATTTTATAATTAATATTGTTTTTCACAATATATAACATCTAGATATAGTATATATAAACTTTGTGATACATTGATCATAGATAAAGTCACAGAACAAGTCTAATGTCCAAGGCTGGTAACTATAAAAGCTTGTCAACAAGCTGGCCTGTAGGTGATGGTGGATGCCAATGAAATCAATTCCCCAAGTGCTACCCAAGAGATTTGTGGACATCAAGCATGTTTAGAAGCTATTTCCTGCAATTTACAACTGATTCTTCTGTACTGACAGGCGCTGAAAATATGTGATCTTCAGACACATTTTCTCTTACCAGCCGCTAATAATTTAATGGGACATTGCCGTTCACAGTGACCTGTAGTTTGGTGAAACCCACATTGTCGGATCAGAGTGGTTAACATCTACAGTCTGACCGGCTTTACTACGAGTCTCATCAGAGATTGAAACATATTACTGCAGAATCACTGGGAAATTAGTATGCTATGTGTAATATTAAAAATAGGTATGTGAAATACAGAGCTTCCTATGCAATTAACAATGACATGGGTCTCATTCCACAGAATAATTAATGAAAACATGGGTCTCATTCCACAGAACAATTAACACAGACATGGGTCTCATTCCACAGAACAATTAACAAAAACATGTGTCTCATTCCACAGAACAATTAACACAGACATGGGTCTCATTCCACAGAACAATTAACAAAGACATGGGTCTCATTTCACAGAACAATTAACACAGACATTGGTCTCATTCCACAGAACAATTAACAAAGACATGGGTCTCATTCCACAGAACAATTAACACAGACATGGATCTCATTCCACAGAACAATTAACAAAGACATGGGTCTCATTCCACAGAACAATTAACACATACATGGGTCTCATTCCACAGAACAATCGTAGTATTCCTCTAGGTTATATACCACCAATAAAATCCCATGGACGACAGTGTTAAAATTGTTATGCATAACTTCTGATTCAGTCATACAAATACCACAAATCAAACTTCATTGCAAAGTTCCGTTCCCCACTAATGTAGAAATCAAAGAAAAAACACAAGTAAACTAACTTGTTTACTTTTCACAGTAAGTGGCATGACATCACCATAGATTCACACTGAAAATATACTGTAAACTTCAACTATCATAAAGACCATAAACATTAACAACTTAGGTTCTCATGTAGTTCAAATTGAATGTATTTAATGCAGTGGAATTACCATTCATAACCAATCCAAGGCCAGAAAATTCATCTATGTTATAATATCGACCTGGGTACGGTCATTTTTTTTGGCAGCAAATTCAAATGATTTGGTTGTTTATAACCAATACATTGCCATGAAATTACGACTCATCTGGGACTACGATCGTTCAGTGGAACATGGCCCAATAGAAGACCAAATAAATGAATAATTGAAGACTACTTTTACTTGTAAACTTAATAGAATACTGTATACAGGTTCAAGTTCACATTTATAACTCTTTGTCTGAAATCTTACATATTATGCTTAAAAGACAAAAATCACATTATAGTTAAATATTGCTGGTTTAAAACAGGTAATTCAATTAAAAAGTGGATAATAAACTACAAATAGCATTGTCTTACGTGTAATACATTAATATGATTCTTCAGTTATGATTAACAGACTAGTACATTAATTAGAGAAACCACCAAGAAGCCATCCTCTCAAAGTGGAATGTATGGGTGTATGGTTAATATTTCAAGCATAATCCAATTCAGCTCTTAAAGAGCCCATCCTCTGTTCAGCATTAATTTGAACTATTTGCTCCCTCCATTTTCATTATTGTTTGATGCATCGTTCAAGCGAATGTAAAAATTGGTTAGTTCTGGTAACAATTCTTCAGTGACAGGAAACGTCTACATCATTGAAGACCAACATCTTAGGAGGAATCAATAGTGGAAGCCTATTAAACATTACAATGCTGCTCAGTCAGTTGGCATTTAGCGATCCTCAACTCTCGAACCATAAACCTGCAAACTTGAATCACATCCGCAGATATATTTATACATGTCTGGAGTTGGCCATCTCAGTTATTTTTCTTTTGAGACATAAAAAAACAACCACAGAACAGGAGAAGTCAAAAGTAGATTGAGCTAATCAAGAGAAATTCTGAGCAGGTTGTGTTGGGCAGATAAAGCGTGACACAACCATGGTTTTCCTCATCGTGCCAGATGAGAACCGCGGTCTGGGAATAGAATCACGCCTGCTAGGTATCTGTGGCAGTTTTTGGTAAGCTCAGAATAAACTAGATTGAGCAGAATAAAAATCTTGCTTGTTTTTGGGATACAGATTTTTCTTTTTGATGTATCAGCTAAAATAACACTAGTTGGATTCTATAGAAACATGTTTTTCACTTACAAACTTGTGTCCTTAAAAGACTGTATCATTTTATGACACTTTCAAAATGTTCAAGTAATGATGATTAATGAGATATCAGAACTATTGTGAGATATGGAATATATATTCTCTTGTAATACTGGACATAATTGGTAAGTTAAGGCGTCTAGCATCCAGTTATACAGAACTGTACTTAGCATGGAGACATGTGTGGAAACACAATACGTGACATTAACAAGACGGGTACCGATGACTTTAAAGCAACTAAAAAATTTTTTTATCAAAAACAGGACAATTTTGTCCTCACCTTGTATTGTTTTTATATTCAGATTTCTTTTGATGCAATTTTAATATTTCCAAGTTTAGCGATTGTGTTTTGGATAATACTGTGATCAAACTATGAAGTCTCACTCACCTGTATCTCCACATTACATGTAAATGAAAACACAGTCACAGAAATATATATATAAAAATTTAAGTTAGATAATAGGACGTTTCTAGATTGCATTAGTTAGACAGAGTGAATTTAACATTGGCTATCAGTCAGTCCACTGTCAAGGTCGCACACTGGAAGCAGAGGGAGGGTGACTGCATACAGGTTGTCCCCAGATTACCCCGAGTCACATGAGCATAGTGTTGTCACAACTCTCTGTAATCACATTTCCTGGTGCCACTGACAGAAGTACGTGCAGGGAATTGCTGAACTGTTCGAAATGAGAGTCCAACTTTAGGGTATTTATAACAATGATTCTCATTTTTGCCCATTTGCGTTTTTTTGTAAAAATTGTAATTTGTCATATCTGACTGCAATGTATGTATGTATATCTCTTGGCTGTAATATATGAAATTTAGTTTGATTATCAATGTGATTGTTAAAGAGATATCAACCAGTAAATATAGTATAGAGACGGCCTAATATGTTAGTCGTGTTTGGCTGCAATACCATTTTATTATCGAAACTGTTCAAATCTTCATAATCTTACACAAAAGCTTACATGAGAGAATTTAGATATAAATTATATGAATATTCTCTGAAATAGTTTTATGAGCTGCCTATCATACTAATTACAACTAGCTACCAATTTAGTAATTATATTTTCTAACATTAAGCATTCCAACTAGATTTGTAATTCATCTATTATGGCGATACATGCAAACATTATATTTTTTTAGTATCTCTCATGTCATCCTGTTATTGTATGTGAAACCAGGAGACATGTTCAGATAGCCATAAAGTTGGCTGTTCATGAACCCCGGAAGTAAATATTGTTTTATAAAATTTGTATGTGTTTATGAATCCCAGGATTTGCATGGTCCTGTTCCACATACACATGCACATAACTGGCTGGTCACTGCATACACAGAACCATATGTAAGTAGTTGTTATGACACAGAAGCTAATGACCACCCAAACTTACTGAGTCATGTAGAGTACTGAGATCTCGGGTCGTCATCAATCAATGAGAAAGTGTAATTACAACGTGATCCTCAGCAGTGTGCCAGACGCGAAGTCCAGAACCGAGCCGTCCAGAACCGAGTCCAGAACGCAATCAATACTTTAATTACTTCATCTGTGTGTTCATCTGTCAGTGCAAAGAAAGATGCATGAATATTGTTGGTTGACTGAAGAATCAACAGTGGATTGTGGAATTAACCTCAATGCCTAGGAATTGCAGGTTTTCCTCCCATCGTAACCAGATGTAAATATGGTTGGCTGTTTTGTAAAATGTCAAATCCAATCTAGTCACCGATTAAACTTGATGCTTATTTTTAGAGATTAAAAGTCTAGTTAATTTCATTGGAGAGCTGCCATCTGTGCACCTTTTCAGAAACCTACATTATATTGATTTATGGATCACATATATTTTTAGATGAAGACATATTTAGATCAGACATGTTTCAATGTCATTCAGTTGTCTCCATCTGATATCAGTACAAACCTTGTCCTTACAGTTGTGCACTGTGCAGACTTCTCTTATTTGTCCATACAGCTAAATACTGCAGACTAGTTCATACAGCTAAACATCGTAGAGTTGTCCATAAAGCTAAGCTTCGCAGGTTATGAATATCTCGCCATAAAATGCATTATTTCAAAGATAACTAGGCCAAGTTCAATTTGGGATGGGTATAGGGGACTTGTATTGGAGAAAGATTCCAGCAGTGATGTTATGGTAATCTCTGAATGAAATATAAGTTTCCCTTACATTTATTTGATGATGGTGTGCTTACAGTGGATGGGGAACCTGAAGTAAGTATATATTACAATAAGGTTCATTAGCCAAGGCTGGTGCATAGGAACCATGGGTCATGATATTGTGTGTAATCTACAGAATACTAGACCATTCTGCTATCTGGTACCAATCTGGCATTGTGTATCTATCTAACTGTTGGAAAACATTTCTGTTGTGATATGTTGGTCGGTATTCATCTTCGGAATAATTGTTGCGCAGTAGAAAAACCTGTTTTTTCTGTGACGGTCATTAATGGAGCCAAATAACGTTGGCATACACGTGACACACCTGCCACAGATAAATACGTGTAATGCCCCACGGTTCCATGTAATGGTGGTATAGTGTCCTGTGGGTTAAACACGATTGGACTGTCCCTGGAATGTGTGTTTGTAGGCATGTGTACTCCCTGCCATCTAGGGAAGTTTGCTATGGTTCCTTACCATCTAGAACTAGTCCAACTGGCTCTCAGTGGGGAAACTCGTGTCATCTATAGCACATCATTGGTTCCATTCGCAGACCACTCAAACCAGACTGTAGACCATCCATTTCATTCTCAAATGTCACCAACCATATAGCACGTCAATTTCATTATTAAACACCACTCCAACTAGACTGGTAGATATCTTGTTAAGTGAATATCAGCATCAATTAAAGATCTATTTCCTTGCCCAGCAATTTGACCCTCTTATATCCACCTAGTTAATGGTTGAAAATTGATGAAGCCCTCAAATGTACATTGACGGCTATATTAGCGCCAGTGCTCTCAGGACTTTGTGATTGACATTGCAGTCGATTTACTATAAACAGGATAGGTAGAACTGTAATAGTGACTGGATAGATAGAACTGTAATAGTGACTGGATATGTAGAACTGTAATAGTGACTGGATAGGTAGAACTGTAATAGTGACTGGATATGTAGAACTGTAATAGTGACTGGATAGGTAGAACTATAATAATGACTGGATAGGTAGAACTGTAATAGTGACTGGATAGATAGAACTGTAATAGTGACTGGATATGTATAACTGTAATAGTGACTGGATAGGTAGAACTGTAATAATGACTGGATAGGTAGAACTATAATAATGACTGGATAGGTAGAACTGTAATAGTGACTGGATAGGTAGAACTGTAATAGTGACTGGATAGGTAGAACTGTAATAATGACTGGATAGGTAGAACTATAATAGTGACTGGATAGGTAGAACTGTAATAGTGACTGGACATGTAGAACTGTAATAGTGACTGGATAGGTAGAACTGTAAGAGTTGG
>JAUTBT010039290.1:0-17481 GCA_032361225.1 Lepetodrilus schrolli
ATCAATATCGCGTCAGAAAGGTAACTTTCGCGAACATTGATGCCGGGCCCCCGGGGCGGGATTTGAACCTGGAACTTGGCTCCGACATCCAACGTTCTACCACTGCGCTACCGCATTTGTACATTAAATCTAATCAGCAAGATATATATATATATATATATATACACAACTAACGGACTATATTATTTGATTTATGAAACTATTGTGAAGATAATTGTGTATTATTGCTGTTGTCCTTTTTGCATTATATTGCAGAGCTACCTTAGATTCCACATGCACGGACGACGAGACAGGTTTGGCATTACTGCATTAATATTTTATTAGCACCAGGTCAGTATTTGACATTGGAGATTGTATAGACTTGATAAATTATCATTCGAGATATACATTCGTTGTATATACGTACACACATCCCGTGACCTATACTAACCTTCACTGTAGACCTAATCCTGTTTATCATATACAGTCCAAGTTATCCTTGCAGGAGTCTTTCCATTTCAGTTTTATGAGCACACCCAACGTGGCGGCCAGACTCCTCGAGAAACTGACGGACCCCATCAGAGGAGTCTGCATAGGTTTATTGAAGCAGATTTAATATTTGGAGACATAACCCGACGTGCCGCCGGAAATAAAACTTTTGTAGTCGTGTGATGCCGGTCATGAAAGTAAAACGCTCGGGTCCCCTACTGTTGACTCTGGTCCGCGGGCTTCACTCGGCCATCGCTGACCTCGGTCCGTCACGGATACTGGTCACTCTCGCTGACCCCTGTTTACCCTACTGTGGAAGTTAACGATTATTTTCGCATAGATAAGCTCGCCCTTCTGGGTAGATTTATGAACGAGGAGAGTTTGTCTCGGTTCAAGAACAAACGACGTTCGTAGTACAGGATCCAATGTAATGTTTCTCTAATCACATAATGATGCCCATAAACGGACAAGAAGAATATATTCGGCTATGTGACACTTCGTGGATTTAATTGGCCCATAAAATAACTTATAATAGAATAGCAATGTGATGGAATGTTAACATTTCCTGACAATTTCAATCTTTGAATACTCATCGTTATATATTAAGCGGAATATATCTTACCGCTTGGCGTATCACCCTCAGATAAATGTGAGGGGTTAGATCATTCTTGTCATAGCCAAAATATAATTTACTATAGATAGGCAATTTTAATTTTGGATCAATTGTGATATTATTATTGTTATGATGCCCTTTTAAAGCACCCTCTGAATTGAATGAAAGGGAGACGGGTTAAAATACATTTAGGAAAATTCGGTACACATAAGTTCTTTAAACGTCTGGCCATAACATTTAAATTCTTTGTATTCATGTATAGAATTCCTAACCACGCTTAGTTAACGTCGATAGTTGTTATTCTACGTATGTTGTGACTCGTGTATGGTTTGTAGCGGTCTGCATCGGCTCGTGACGTCTATAACCGTAAATCAACAAGAACAGTAGTAATTCATCCATGGAGTGTTCATGACAAGTTGGAGATATTACATTATATGTTCTAATGATGGTAGAAAGCTTGCTGTTGAGACAAATCCATTAACATTTTTTTTATCGCGGTGTTATATTTTACAAGCAATTTAGCATATTCAATGAACAGTGCAGGATGAGTAATGAGTAAAGAATTAAAGTTGCCTTTGAATTATTTCCATGCAATAATAGAGCCATAAATCTGTCAAATTATTTAGATATTGGGAGGTCATAAGCTGAGCGTCATCGGGTTCTTATCCTGCCTGTTATCGTAAGAAAGATATTCATGTAAACTGAACACTCCGAATAAGTCATAAACTCCTAAATATACTCCTAAATTCAGAATTCCCAGATCCTCAGTTCGGCATAATTTAGCATGTACTCAAATCCATATAAATCTTATTCAGCCTCATCAAAGTGCGAATGTATAAATCACGTATAGATAGATTTCAATGTTTATTACTGCCGTACGTCTTCCACACAATACACCTTTGTTGTCCATATCAGGCTTCATGTCTGGAATTGGTGTTAATGGTAACGATCATTGCAGTGAAAGTATTGACAATGAAAATGGTCATTGGATGGTTGTTTGCACATACTCCGGTAAAAACCCTCATGTCATGTGTATGAGAATATATTGTAATTGTAATCAGCTTCTGATAGCTAATAAAGATGGGAACTCATTTTGGTGAATGCATGTTTGCATGGAACTCTTGCTGCGTATCTTTGTAGAGGGAACCATCTAATTTATTAGTATTAAATTATCTTGGTCTTTCATATTTACTTCATAAAGAAGTTCTTAGTCTGTCGATGGAAGGCTAGATATAGTACAAAGGCTTGTGGTATATTCCAGATTTCAATTTATTAACAGTAACAACGTAACAGTACAAAATTAACAAGTGGTATACTAGTATACATAACAGGGTAATGACATGACCAATGATTAGAACATGAAGTGTTAACAATATCAGAGTGTATGACAGTGGAAACGTATTGCTAAATGATATATTCTTCCCACGTTTAATAAACTGCATCCCTTTCAGAATGAGCCAGCCACTATGATTTCCACTAAATGGATATCATATTTCAAATTGTATCATTCAGATTCCATCAACATATTGCATTGTAAATATTAGACTAATAAAGTTGGGAAAATATTAGGTCAGATCAAAGCTAGTCGTGTCTTGTATAGTATTGACAATATTTCTCTGATTTAATGTTGATGTAAAAATTGTTCAAAATCAACGAGGTAGTAATAGTTTTGAGGAAAACATTATTAATATTTTTCTTTACTGGATACTCCTGGCAAGATTTGCATAATGCTGATATTCGTTTTAAAGCTGGTCATAACTTGATGATTCTGAGTGATGCCATATCTCATACAGTCACCTGAAAATAAACAAACATTACGATGAATATAATGATACAAAAATTATAAGCATATCAGTATGTGAAGTGCCATGTATATTCGCATTATTCACGTTGCCAAAACACAGATATTGTTAACATATTAACACCTAGTAACAATGTGATTGTTACGAACTAGATGCTTCTAACTAATCGATATAAAATGCACTACTAGAATAGGAAATAACCCACAAATTGTGGTTAATTGGTGTTGTCTCTCTCTCTCTCTCTCTCTCTATATATATATATATATATATATATATAGAGAGAGAGAGAGAGAGAGACTGTGTGTGTGAATGTGTGTGTGTCTGTGTCTGTGTATGTGTGACTATAACAGCGACCAATAGTTTAATAATAAACGTAGAATGTTGTAATATGTTATTCGAATATATTGGTACAAAAGATAACAATGCCACGAGTTGGGCATGATTGGATTCTGTGCCTCGAGGTTCCTATTGTATTTTCGTGAGAAAACTTGGCAAACTCACTTTTAAACAGCTGTTCATATCTAGCTCACTTCCGCCATGACCGCTATCTGCTCCCACCGTATCGCCCGAACTATCACTCCACACATCCGGGTCCTTCTCGCCTTCCTTTCTCTGTAAATACAGATATTAAAATTAACATACTGCTGTATCTATATAGCCATCTAGGGCGATGTACCTACAAGAAATTGATCGAGAAACAAAATAAACCGAATACGGTGACTTTTCTGATATTAATATGTATTCCTCCAAATGCGAGCTCCGTGACATGGTTTGTACATAGCAATATTAACAATTTAGGACGTGGTTCTGAGTGCAGAGACCATCATATGATAAACGTACGTGTTTAATCCGGTAATGGGGCAAACCTTGTTACATGCTTATGGCATCGGGTGATGTACGGTGTACAGTTTCCACGGAGGACATAGTAAATACTTACATTACTAATTGGCTTGTTTGTCAGCCGCAGAGACTGGACCAATGCTTTATGTTGATGAAGGATGTCTACAACGCTAACTTCATCCTCTTGTGACATTGATGAAGATGACTGTCTAGACTGAAAACACAATACATGTAGACAATTAATGACATGCTTACTGAAAACCCATATCTTGTTTATATAAATGTTGTTATTAAAAATCCGAATTTTTCTGATTATTTATTATCCAAATACAACCATGATTGTGTAAATCCCATTAAATACTAGTATTTGAATGTAAAAGACACACACCAATTTTACATTCAAATACAGGATCACTAAATTGCGCATCAAGGACAATAGTGGTGTTCACTAATATAAATAGATTAAATATTGTTTTAAACTAAATACTCATATAATACTGCGCAGGTTAGACTATCTGATGTACGAAGCAATGGTTACCTTATTTGGAACAACAGGCGGTGGTACTTGAACCAATGTATTTCCTCCACACGTGTGTCTTAGCTGATTGTATTTAGACTCTTCCGTGGCAAACACACGTTTCTTATTGTCTTTAGATTCATTTTGAAATGTCACAGATTTTTTAACGAGTTTATTACCATCTGTAACCAGAATAATTCCTGGTTTTAACTCATTGTATTCGACACTTCTCCCTTTTGAACCCTGTTTAGGAGCTAAATATGCACTTTCTCTGTCACTGAAAGAACTGTCCTTATATTTCCTGCTGTTATCAATGTATCGAATTGCTAGTAATGTCGTGAGCACTGCGATTGCTAACAAAGCGGTTATACACACTAAAATAATAACTATCTTCATATTGGTGTCACTGGATTTGAGAGACTCCGCGTCATCATAGACAATTTCGACTCTCAGCACAGTGTATGTCGCCCTTTGAGGCGTACCGTCGTCGTTGACGCTGATGTTGATGCTGTACTTCTTGATATCCTGGTCAGTAATCGCACGTCCGAGCGAGATGACGCCCCGGTTCGAGTTAATTCGAAACAAGCCGCTTTGGTTGACAGTTACGATGGAATACGTAAGCCAACTGTTGAGGCCAGAGTCCAGATCGTACGCCTGCACGATGGCAATCTCAGTACCCGGTTCCATGTTATGAGGGATGGAGATGGAGTCGTTGTTAGGAACGGGGAAGTTTATCTCAGGATAATTGTCGTTGTCGTCAAGGATGCGGACTTTGACATTAACTGACGTAATCTGCGGAGGAGTACCGAGGTCTGATGCCAGGATATCGAAGCTGTACGATTCCATCCTCTCCCGGTCGATGCTGGACGCAGTGATGAGCTCACCGTCGGCGGTGACGCGGAAGGGAACGATGCCGTTGACTGGGGAACCCCGCAATGTGTATTGAACTTCTCCTCCTTTTCCCAGATCAGCGTCCACGGCTTTCACGTTGCCTAGCGATGTTCCAATGGCGGCGTTCTCCAGGATGCTGAACACATATGAAGTGTTCTTGAACACCGGACTTTGATCATTTTTGTCTCGAATATTCACAATCACCGTTGCGGATGAAGTTTTTGGAATCTTCCCTTTGTCCGTTGCGAAAACATGAAATGTATATTTTGGTTCTATCTCTCTGTCAAATGTCATAACAGCTGAAATTTCACCAGTTTCCGCATCGATAGAAAACTGTCCAGATACGTGTTCATCGATAGTGTAAACAATCTGTCCATTTTCATCAGAATCCTGATCTACAGCTGTAACTTCACCTAGCGAAACAGGAAAGACGTTGTTTTCATCAATAGTCTTGAAATACTTCAGTTGGGTGAACTCAGGCGAGTTATCATTGTCGTCCGTAACCTGGATGCGAAATTGCTGGGATGAAGACAGAGGGGGTGTTCCTTGGTCAACGCACGTGATTGTGATGTTATGCATGTGCACTTTTTCTCTATCCAATGACCGTGCGACAATCACTCTGTATTCAGTGGAATCCAACTTCTGAAGCTGGAAATAGTGTCCGCTGATTTGACACGCAACTAATCCATTTCTTCCCGTGTCGGTATCTGTGGCCGATATCAAGACGGCCGTTCTGCCAATCGTTGACGACTCTGGAACGGTGGCCGCGCCATTAGAGGCGAACAACAGTTTGACATCAATGACGGGTTTGTCATTAACATTATTTGAGATGGACACAATTATCCGAGTCTGTGTAAACAGCTGCGGATTACCGTGATCGATTCCATTAACTTTAAAATCGAAAACCTTTCCTCCTAGTCCAGTGAACGATGATTTCACGGTTATCAGTCCAGTTAACGCATCGATTGTAAAATGCCTGGAAACAAGTTCTTGTGTTGGTACTGAGAAACCAAAAGATATGTTTGCGTTGTTTCCGATGTCATTGTCTGAAGCAGATACGTGAACAACACTGGAGTGAATGGTTGCATTTTCTGGAAGAGTAGTTTCGTATATCGGACGGACAAATATAGGTGCATTGTCATTTTGGTCTTTCACGTTAATGATTACGGAGAGAGTACCGCTCCTTGCAGGATCCCCGCCGTCAAATGCTGTGAGGGTGAATGAGTATTTATCTTGCGACTCTCTGTCGATTTCCGACGTGAGAGTCACCGAGAGGCCAGAAACATTCCCGTCTGTTCGCACGTGTTTCAGAGAAAACGTCAAAGAACTGGGCGTAAGTTGATAATATTGGACAGTATTCTTATCATCGGAATCCCTGTCTGTTGCAAGTGGAAGAGAGAATGTATAGCCAAGCAATTCACCTTCGTTGATATCGTGTTGGAACATTGAATTAAGGAAGGCTGGGTCGTTATCATTAACGTCTCGAACTTTCACAAATATTGAAATCTTCCTGAAAAACGCACTTCTAGACGATTGCACAGCTATATCCAATGATGTCAAACACACTGGGACGTGTCCACAAAGAATCTCACGGTCGACTACCTTTGATGTGTAAAGTTCTCCCGATGTTTCCTCAACAGTGAAATAAGCGTCTATTCCGTTGTCCCCGGACACAATGCTGTACCTCAGGGCTGTGAACTCCATTTCTCCGACCTGTTGGCGGAGATTAGACGCTGTCGCTATGTTACCTACTGCCACGGGAGCCGACTCTTCTTCGATGATGGTGAACGTTATGTTCTGTCCTCTTGCTGCAACCACCGCGCACAATACCAATAGCACTACAGCCGTCAGGTCCATGTTCAGTATGTCTCTCTTCATTATGTCATAACATCAATTCATCTGAAAATAGAAATGAAACACAATTATAGCATATTTTTTTTGTTCGTCACATCTATGTGTAAATCATATATCTTTTAGTTTCCGGTTAATACAAATATATGAAAATAAAACATGCAAATGCGGCCTAATTATCAAAATAAACTGACAGTATTTGTAATGCAGACATTTCACAGGTTCCGGTTAATACAAATATAGGGAAATAAAACATTCTTATAGGGCATTATTATCAAAATGAACTAAATGGACGCCTTACAGCGGGGGTTTATCCTAACACTGACACGCCTCTTGGTGACATGTTTATAATATTGGAGACCGAGGAGAGTAGACAATACAACATCATATGGAATTATGATTGTGACGGGAGCTATTATATTCAGGACACGCGTATCTGCCCATGCGCCGTGCTTAAATGTCAGCTTGTGAGTGCTCGCCGGGACACATGTTGTCCTGCATTCAGGAGATGAGTGGCTGATGGTATGATGAGACTTGATGTCATTTTAATAAACAGTAGTCTGCCACCCTTGAGTTATCAACGCATGAGTAAGCCCGTGTTCTGAACGATATGACATGCAATATCGGTAAGCCGCCCACCGAATGTATTTAATGCGTAGGAATTAAATGCGACCACAATCAAGTCGCATGTTTCGCATTAATATCCTGCTCGCATTAATTTCCTGATTTACAGTATTGGTAGTCCTGCGTAATGCTAAAGTACGCTAGCGAATCCCACTACAACACATCATCCTAATATTAAAATGCTTCCAGTCAATATATTATATCTTCTCTTCTACCGTAAAGCCTTAGTTCAAAATATTCCACTGTTCGAATGGAATATAAACGCATATGGAATAGATCATAACACGCTATCTACAAGGCTGTATATCCACATAAATCGAAATTGATAGGTAATGCGATTTAAGCCAGATAGAGATAAAAGCTCTTCATATGGTTAGCTGTCTCGCACCATGATTCAAGACGTGCAAGGTGCTGGGAGTAAACTTGATTATTCACATAAATCTGCCACGTGCAAATACTAACAGTGAGGGACTAAGCTGTTAATCCTGGGGGAATTCGAATTTCAAAGAGAACTGTTTTGCAAGCTTCTAATGGGATAGACATACAGCTTAGTAGCAGACTCCTTCCGATTGGATAAGTAAAACTAGGTCGTTGGAAATCATCATTAAGTCATAAAATGCTCTACTATTCTTGAAGATGTGATACACGATATAGGGAAAACGATACATGTGCAAATCCTCTGAATCTAACTATTATAAAGGCAAATCCTTTTGAACCACTTAGATCGTACTAGTTAATAGTAGTATGTTATAGTTTATAATGCATGGTAATGCAAAAACTTATATACGTGTTAAGCTTGTAGAATATCATGACGTTATTCCCGTCAACACTAAAACACCTGAATAGACAGACAGACAGGAAACAATGTTTACGTCTCACTCATAGGTATGTATAGCAGCATACATAATAAAAACATACCTATAACCAATCGCTCGACGAATTATGAGAGACACTAAGACAATAAATCCCGAGTATACACTCTATTGTAAATTGTAGAAAAATCTATTGCACATAAATAAAGGGTTAATTATTTCATTCTCTCTCACGATGTATACTCTTGTTATCGTATCATCTAGTCTCGAGTCGAAATCACGGCCAGAAAATTGGAACATTTGGTGCTGTTTGCAATTGAGAAAATCCATTAAATGATTTCAAAGGAACCGAAATGGGCGTAGAGACTTCGTAAATAAATAACAAGGACACGCGAAATTCCTGAACACTCGAGTCGAACACGTCGTCACGCTAATATATCTGCAAGACACTCTCCATCTTTAACTAGTTTATTAGGAGATGGATGAGGTCTGGTAACTGTGACACTCTCATATCCAACAATACCTTATGCAATATCCTTCAAGTGAAATTAATTCGTTTCAGTCAAGGATCCGTCTTCACTCATCCCGCTCAAATGCACGAAGTTCTCCAGCTAGATAAGTACCCAGTTTCTGTACAAAACTATAGGTGAATTATCTTACGGAGTGGAATAAATGTGTGACTCTTTGACCTAAGACCTGTTCTTTGAAGTGAATTGAATACTTTTTATGTGTGTTCAAGGTTAGGCAAACATCACCGAAAAGTACAATACTTGTTTCCCTTGACGCGGGGCCCGGTTACACGATGCCTTACAGATAGCCCGCTCTTCAGTAGAGTGATGACATTTGGTGTTGTGAATGTGACGCCATAAGATTAGAGTATCAGTATCTCAAATGATTGATGACAAAACGTCAGGATGCGGTAATAATACAGAACTATTTTTTGGTTAAATTAACACAACGACAAGATGACAAGATGAGTGATACCTTGAAAGGGGTGTGAACATTTGAGATAAATTTGTAGCGATTTATCCTAGGTATGCAATTCACGCTAGGGAATTTGGTTTTTGTTCGACGGTTGTACCTAGATCAGGAGGGAAACACCCAACTTCATCTGAGATCCGCTTAATACATTATTAACATATCGGATGAACTATAGTTAATAACATGATCCTATTTGATGGGTGTATAATTAGAAAGACGAATAGACTAAACATGCATTGGAGAATGCAGTCATACTGGAAGAAATGTACGATATTGTATCGACTCAATAACATACCGGTTATAATAGTAATTAATACTATGTTATAAAATTCAGCATATTCCATTCATTAAATACTGGATGTCATTACTTTTTAAAATTGAAAAATAGTCAATAAGCAAAACAAGGACCACATATATGCGCACTGTACATGCGTGAGTATATATAATATGTTAGGATACACGTATGATAGAACCAACCATCACACAATTATCACCTGTATGAATGAAAGACTCATCGACATATATAACGATACGTTAATAAACATTACTTACTTGTTTGATGATAAAACTTTCTCGAGTAATGGTATCCACTTAGAACTAACTGTTGCTCAAATTAGTTTGTAAACACACCTTCTTGGTCAAAGTCACAGACTGAAATAATCACACTCAAACGTGCGGGTCCTTATCAAGCATAGGTCCTGTGGGCATAGTAGCCTATAGCTTGAGACCTAAAGACAACATGGACAAGACAAGACAACCTCTCCGTCGGCGTAATAGCGTTTATAAAAGAGACAGTAGCGTTAAGCACATTGTCTGAAATGCCTTCTATTGTCCAGCTAAATACTGCAGTGTTTAGACGACCAGTGATTGGCCAAATCCTGCATCAGCGGTCAAGTAATTGCCCCACCTCCGTCGCCGCTTTTGTCTCGTAATGTTTAATTGTTTACCCAACTCCGTTAATCCCGTTTGATAAATCGCCCTGTAGTATGACTATAAATGAATTAGCACCCTCCAGAAACTGGCGTAGGTGCTAGTGGTAAAATCACTTGCAATGGATGGCCAACTGCCATCTTGGAACAATTAGACCTCAAGGGTATTTTTGTCTCTAAATTGCAGCTTGACAAGTTGCAGTTAACAGACGTTCTAACACCCGAAAATCTCCTCGTCGTCTTTGATGTGTCATAATTGACTTCATTGTGGGAAATAGTCACTCTGTGTTAATGACATGTAAAAGACATGCGACTGACCTGATAAATATAACATATATGTCATGATAATTTATTATGTCACATTTGGGTAATATACTGTCAGACAATTAATGCGCTCTTTCATGTACGACATCGTACAGGCGTAAATAATATGTGTATCAATTGATAACATCTGCCGTGTTGACGCTTTCTGAATATAAGTATGATACACCAATGTGTGCACATTTAATTAAATCTATGTGGTAAATGGAATAATATTCATGAATGTATTATGAATGTCTTCTTTTATCGAGTCATTTTGAAAGTTCATGTGGAAACAATTCAGAAATCGCAGTAATGTGTCCATTTCCAGTAAGCACATGTTATATTTTGCACTGCTTTCCTTTGTTAAACTACTTTACTAACCGATACGTATATTAAAATTACGATTAAGAAAAATGTCAAATAAATTGAATGTGCATCATCGTAAAACCATACCGTACATGAATATTTATTTTCTAAGAGGCCACTCATCCCGAATCAACCATTCCACAAAACTGACAACATTATCTGTAGCTAGCTCACTCAAATATTGGCTTATTTTATTGTACGATAATCCTGCAGGTATTAATTACATATTTGATCACTATTTCGCCGACAGGCATATCGTGCATTTGAATGTCAATACGTGTGGCCCCAGACCCTTTGTCACGCCGGAAATCTCTATGTATCAGTCTTACGTTTATCTTCTAGGCCTTTGTAAACATCTACCTGTCTCTATATTGGCACTAGCTTGTATTCCAGAGTTATATATCTGTACACGTTTGACATATTCACTAAGTGTTGGACATAAATTAGACTGGGTCACGCGAAATTGACATCGGTGGACAAGGTCACGGTTTGCTTGACCTGGTTTATCTCAGATATGTTTTATTAAAGGGAAAAGGGTAATTTACGCTACAACATTCATGAGCCATGACTACAGTCGCTGTACCATTTAACTGCAGAATAGTAATACATACAATGTGTCGTGAAGGAAACAGTATATATGCATGCTACTAGTACTACGACTATTTACGTATATAATATATATATTCTATTAAAATTTATCCTGTATAACATGTACTCTCCGAATCTGCTGGAGGAAGTAAACGAATATTAATAAAGTAATTAATTCATACAACTATGTACCTTTGCTATCTTGATAATATTTGTATACGTGAAATAACAATCAGCATACTGAAATAATATACATTTAGAAAACAATTATTATACACAAGCTGCGTTGTAACATTGAGCAAGACAAACGTTGAAGTGTAATGCTAAGCTATCAAGATGATCTACCTTTGTCTACACACGAGGATGGTCTCCATCAACCTTTATGAGTACATTTTAATTATTCATGAGTTGTCATACCTGTATTGTCTCACAAGCAAGAAAATATTAACCTATTAATTTTTAATAAGAATACCAAGATAACATTCCAAGTAGACTTAGAATAGCATACTTGATCTCATGCAATACTCATACTAGAAATTATTAGAAAAATATGTATCATTGTATATAATATGTGTCATATTACAGAAAAAAAAATACCATATGCATACATTACTTTGGGTTTACACAATTAGAGATGAATATTGTGTATATGGAGCACATACTGCAATCATGGTAACGAGATTCGAAATAGTTCAGATAATGACATTGTCGTAACAATTTCACGTGACCTTTGCCTACTAGACGTCTTGTCATTGTAAGACAAGATCCTATTGCCCATTATATTATTAATTTGTTATGCTATATGTATTAATAACTTTACAATCATTATGATGTTAATGTATACAGTTACTTTACATACAGATGCTCTGTAGTTCCGTAATCTTGGACAGTCAACACTCAGTTCGGACGTGCCAAAAATATACCCTTAGGGTTGTTCAGTTTCGTGTTTTGTTATTCAACTTGGGTAGACCTACAGTCGCCAAAACAGAAATAATGTCAACAGTGTCTTTGTCAGACAATCAAACAATAACTGCTTTGTTTCGTCAGTCTTATTGACTAAAATGACACACATTTGCAAGGCAATGCCCCATCATAGTGCATGCATATATTAATAATGTTCATGTGATCAATTTCCAATTCAAAGGATTCTTTCCATTAAATATATTACGCAACATAAATTGATATTTACATTAACAACTACCACTATTGTGGTTAATACGATACGATACGATACGATACGATACTATTTTAATTTGACATCTAATTTGACTGTGACCGTAATTCTATCAAATGTCTAATATAAACAGATGGGCACGAGTATCACACATGGCGTTAAAAGTAAATATATGAAGTGTGGCACGCATCTATGACATAAACACTGAAAAAGATTCACTTCAATTGTTTTCAGAATGGCGGCGAGCTGTCTGTGCGGAATAATACGTGTGTCTGTGGATTGTCTGAAGACTAAACTGGAAGCCTGAAGGCAGATTATACAACCAGACAACACCACACATGCGCATTCCACAGTCATAGATTGAACTGGGATTGGTGGTGGTTGTGGGGTGGTAGCGCAGTGGTAGAACGTTGGACTTCGGAGCCAAAGGAGCAAATCCCGCCCGGGGCCCCGGCATCAATGTTCGTAAAAGTTACTATTCAGATGTGATATTGATAGGATGCGCTGTATGTAGAGTGACAGTGCAGTTATCATCCTTGGTTTGTCAGTACCAGCCGGTGCTCGCAGGATTACTGCAACCTTCAGCGCTACGGATGTTGCGGGTTTCCTCCTGCGCTGAACTGATAAGCCGTGATATGTGAAAGAATCTTGAAAGCGGCTCTAAACTCCAATTATATATATTTTTAATTGTTTAAAACACATCACGCAATATACTATCACATTCCAAACAGCACAAACTCTGACTAGTTTAACGCATTAAAACACATTAGAGACGTTGTCTATGCACGGCTTCTGGTCTTGAACATATTTCGTAAAGACATCATTCCGATAGCAGACAGTCATGGTCATGTGTACACGTTGCAATGGGTCCACGTGTCTCTGGTCGGCGGTACACTAAACAACACTGATTTGAAAAGTACTGGTTAAACGAATAATAATGGGAAAGATTGTCATTGAAAACAAAGAGACAAAGGACTAGTAAATTACTTTCATTATAGAAATACACTTCCTGAAAGAGTGATAGACAGGTGGATACGTACCGTTGGTACAGTTAATTACGGCGATGGAAGTTTGTTTTTCTTTTTCACGTCGTTTGATATTAAACACCGAACGCAGCGCAAGGACGAATCTACAGCCAATACACGTGATTAATTAAGCCATTAGTTGCATCACGCTGTCAGTACCGGCCGGTGGTCGCAGGTTTACTGCAACATTCAGCTCTAAACCCCATTTAAAACAAATTATAACATGAACTTGTATGTGGACCAATATTATGATCTTATATTCCTGGAGATATTTCAGAATGTATTTTACACGAGCACATGAGACTTTTACGGATTTTATAATACTCGACAGCTTCGTGGACTATGAAACTAGCATTATTATGAATGCATGGACACAATAAACAGTTGACAATGACCTATTGAAGAACGTGCATTAAGTAATGCATCATGCAAGAGATAATATTGACAAAGCAATAAAGCAATATTGACAAAGAACACGCATTCAGTGTAGAATTAGATGATATCCAACTAGTCGCAATGCTGTACTGATAATGCTGCCGGAGCGGCTTCATTTTCCAATCGAACGAGCTTATCAAATCGAACTTAATCCACGAATCCAAGGTACCGGTATACCTAGAAATTATTACTATCAGTTAGTTGCTGTTTCTATTCTGTGTTTAATATATCTGACAGATAGACAGACGTTTATTAAGTAAAACGGCATTAGCCACAAATATACATAATTAATTGTATATATCACTTCTATTGAAATACTCTGGAGAAAGTCTTTTACGTTATACGAATGCGAAATCCATGGTTCAATTTGGCTGCCGGAACCTAGCATTGCTTTTCACCACGTCTATTGCTGGGTGACATTAAAACAGGTGGTAGACAACAGTGATATCAGATTAGCTGATATCTGCAGTAGTACAACTATTGATTATCTCAGATATCACATACAGGACAACACGCGGACATTATAATACAATAAACATGGCATGCACTTATTGGAGTATCTGGAATTATAATAGTTAGTACTAGTGCTGCATACTTGCCTCAGAAAAATTTAACCCTAATTTACTTTATTTATCAACAACAGTGAAAAGAAAAAGTGATTTTAAAATGATGTAATTCAAATACTAGTATATAAAACCAAACATATAGATGTAGAATCAAACCACATTTAAAAAATTTATTTTCCTATAACTTGTAAACCCGCACTTATTAATATCTGCTAATCTGCTAGACCGATGTGTATTGCTTGATCTAGATCGCGAAATCTACCAGAGGACATTTCAAATAAACTCTTGCTGTATAGTTCTTTCAA
Organism: Lepetodrilus schrolli; assembly: GCA_032361225.1. Classification (NCBI taxonomy): domain Eukaryota; kingdom Metazoa; phylum Mollusca; class Gastropoda; order Lepetellida; family Lepetodrilidae; genus Lepetodrilus; species Lepetodrilus schrolli. Next base: position 15,091 of record JAUTBT010039290.1, read on the forward strand.
TATTGCTTATCCAATTCATACTGCGTATATTCAGTAGCTGAAGCCAACGGGTGCCCCGCGTTATCACTCGTGTCGCGCATAATAACTAGGTAATAGATGCATCCCTTTAACCAGACCCTCTCTTTGGTAAGCGATCCGTAAAGTTAGACAACTATACTGCATGCGATCGCATATACGACCGCATACGACCCTCCACACTACCCAACCACGGAGGTGATGTCATAGAACGCAATGAGATTTAAATAGTCGTTTGTTGAGACAGGGACTACATTCAATTTGACAAGTATATTGGATGGTCGTAAAGAAGTTTATTGCAGTTTTCTCAGCTCAGCTGTTGAAGTAATGGTCACTTTATAATGTATACCGGCACAATAGATATTAGCATTGATTTTAGTTGGTCGGTGTATCTCTATAGAAATGTCTACGTGGATTCGAGTTAATTTTAACTTACAAGTAAATTACTATTGGATGTGATCGCATAATTATGTACACGTGTAAATACGCATATGTCTGTTTTTACCGATCTAGGCGTTAACTGTTTTGCTAGGGATTTAATAGTCGAGTTTAACTTACAGTATACTGCTCATAATAATATTATAGTAATAGCTTACATATTAAACTTGTCTAATTTATAGACTAACAACGTATCAATCATAATGATTGCACCCGCAAAGGATACCCTGAATGAAGACTGTTTATTGGTAATCATTGTTTGCACGAAATAATATCAACACAGCCACAACAGTCGATCCTAACAATGCTGTATATTATCGTAGTCGATATACATTGTAATGCTCAGAAGGCTTTACATGCTGATATCTGCCTGTATTGGGACTGGTACTTATCGACAGTCTAAGCATAACAATACATGTACATATATATCGTACCTCTCGAACACGTTATAGCTTCTTAGATGGCAAGGTGATTCATGTATTTATTCTCACATGGGTACGACGATCAATGTATTTTATTCAAATGTTGGATGATTCTTCTCTGGTAATTGGTACTTAAGATGTGGGTACAATTTACTATAGGTCAGTCTGGTGGTATGTTGTATTATACATCTGTAAGGTTTACATTAAATGTATAAATGCAATGCATAAAAAAACCCATATAACATCAAACTATTGACAACATTAAACTACTGGGGTAGAACATATTATTGGTATATGCCCAGATACTTAGAATTTTGTTTTATTACACAGTAATATTCAGTTAATGAAAGCACAAAGAATATACAGACAAACACAAAGCAAGCATATCGTGTGTCGGGTAATAATGTGTTGCAGGTTTAATTCATTTGTAAGTGTTTAATGTTATGCAGATGGTACCCCTATAAACTGAGATAATGTACTATGGCCGAGCACAGAATGGAATCCTTTAAAAAGGTAGAATTAAATTATGTTTTATAGCCACTGGCCACATTAAATACTTATGAAAAGTGTCTCTTTTGGTTTTAAACATAGTATGATACTGGTGAATGCAGATTGTTTGAGTTAATGTTAACATGTGATTGCTACATTGCTGCGGTAAACATGGAACCCTGTTTTCAAATGCATTACGTGTTATAGCAGTGTTCTAGACTATATTTAATCAAGTCAAGACAGCTTCTATTTCAATGAAATGTCCATGAAGATAAAGTTAAGTACGAATCTTACATTATTATGAACACGTTTTGATAGTTTAGTTTAAACATATTTTATTCAAGACGAAATGGATGGGTTACAAGTTATTACACTTCTATATGCGTTCCTAGTCTATAATGCAATCCATAAATGTGAATTCAATTGCATACTAATACCACATTTAGTATATTATTAATTATGTAAATTAATTCAATAAATGGTGGCTACTTTGGCATTAGTAGATAGGACAAACTACCAAAAGTAGACAAGGCTTATTTTAGTAGTGTTTCTGCATGAATAAGGAAGTTAATCTGATTGCTGGAAGAATTACCTAATGCTTCCTTCAAAGTAATTTGAATTTAGAATTTAAAAAAATACAAAATAATTAAATTAGAGCATTAAAAAGGGATTAGGGCTCGTTGGGTTGTGAATGCATTAGCATGGCCTTAGGTATTAATTTATAATGTACACAGCAACAACCGATTCTTTCAATTTCATTCAACTTAGTTTAATCCTTCTAAACATTAGTATAAGCAGTGTTGGTCTGGTCGAGTTAAACCGGCAATTATACGGATTATCCGATTTAGCAATTTTGGTCTGATTAGAGGTTAAGTAGATTAATTAAATAGACAATTAATGCAGGTTGTCTTTAAGCGATGCACCAGCCTGCATCTTCCCTATTGGGTAATATTTCTATTAGGCTTTTTTTAGGACCGTCAGTATAAGCTGTATACAAGCATTAACGTCTCACACGTGACCATTAGTA
>JAUTBT010039301.1:0-17479 GCA_032361225.1 Lepetodrilus schrolli
TTGTTGTCGCATTTATGTCTAAAAGCTTGAGGTCGCATTAAATTAGTGACGCATTAATTTCCTGATTTACAGTATTTGATCCAATGATCTAAACTTTCATGCATTGATTTAATATTCCTTTCAAACCATGGAATTTCAGATGCAGAAAAGACCCCTACCTCATGCAAGTGCTAAAATACTACACCAAACATACTCGGCTGGCGCCCGAGTTTGTGCTTGGTTGGAAGCACTGCAAGCGCGTCGGGCTTCCTCCAATACCGTATGTGCATCTTTAAATGCCACTTTTAACCTTATTCTTCCTGCAGATAAATAGAGATGCCTTATAAATGTGTGGGTCTCCTGGAGGTAGATTGTAAAATTGTCATTATTCTTTTATCAGGTCAAAATTGTAATTATTTAATCAGGTTTAATCATAATAATGTTACTTAATGTAATAATAGTAACATTGTTACTTGTTTTTATTAAAATTTATTATATATGTAGTTTAAAACATAATATAATATAATAGAATTCTATCAATATTTATGATTAAACCAATCTCATTTATTTAGATCTCATTTCGCTCCTTAACACTTCACTGCCAACTATGAGTATACTCCTATTTGTGGTTTCCATATTTTTGCCAGTACAAGTATACTCATAGCAACTTTACCAAACATTTTAATGTCAACAAAAGTACTAGCCACAGCAAATAATCACATAATTCAGCAGTAGCAATGGTAGGGGACAGTTGTTTTGTACGTATTTTATTGTGCTTAAAATGAGCCAATATTTTGCGACAATTTTTTTAAGGATTTTAAATAAGTCTTCGGCAGCAAACATGTTGCACATGTCCAAATATCTGAATGTCAGTTTTGGATCTGATTTTAATGAGTTTGATGCAACACTGGATTGATTATATCCTGAAACATAAGATTCAATGTCTTATTAATTGTTGAGTCAATACTTGTATTTCAAAAATAAAAAAATCAACCATATTTTAACTTCCAGGGAGGGGAAGACTAAATTCCGGTCGGTCGAAGAAGAAATCAGACCAGCCACCAACATGAGTTTCGACGGAACTGGAAACAGCTCCAATCTACGAAGCTCTGCCACGAACCTGGTCGCGGAGGAAGGAAATATGACAGCTCGGTCGTCATCGCGGACGTCGCATGTGACCAATCGGGAGATACCTTCCATCCAGCATAGTCAGCTGTCATTGGACAGTCAGAGGACACAGAACTCTGTAATGGTGGGGGGTGAAGAGCGGTGAAGGAGTGTGGAGACAATCCAGTGACCAAAATGAAAGGGAGATAATCAAGTGATTAGATAGGGGAGATAAGCCAGTTGAAGTGGAAGAAAGGGAAGATAATCTGAGTGTTCACAAAGAAAGGAGATCCATGGCGAGATATATTCTCAAGACCTGGACCCAGAACCGGACCCGGACTTGCGGTCTATTCACCAGACCCAGACTCAATTCCCAGCAATCTGATTGGCTGACTTAACCAAAAATATGAATAAAATAATTTGAGTCTAGTGAGCAGACCGCAAGTCTGGGTCCAGTTCCGGGGAATAGACCCCCAGCAAGATACATAGGTTAGAATGACCACCATCATTACGGGAAATGATGGAAGCCATCACTACAGCATTGCCAAGACAATCAGTGAGCATTTCTTAAGTCGGTCCACAATCAGTGAGCATTTATTGCTGAAAGTCGGTCCACAATCGGTGAACATTTTTCACCAAGTTGGTCAACAAACTCAGGATTTCTCATCAAGTCATTCTGCAAAGCTACAGACTTGAGAGACTTGGACTCGAGATTACGAAACTTTTTTTTAGTAAGATTTCATCCTCAAGCTCAAATTTGATATGGAGATTTGTGGAAAAAACCTTGAATTGGGCATGATTTTGTACTCAAAAGATTTCGTAATCTCAGGGCCAGAGTAAATAATTATCTAGTTAGGGTATAACGCTGCATATTCGATACAGTTCGTCTTCCAAGGTTTAATTCTGAAAGGGGTTGTTAGATTTGAAGACTCCCAGATTTTAAGCTCTTTGAGCAGACTCTTGGTAGATGGAATATTGTGTGCTACAAATGGACGTTATTATTATTATTATTATTATTATTATTATTAAAAGTACATTAATGTGAGAACTGGAAGGATATTTGAGATTTTCTATACAATTTCATAACAAACTGATCGTGTAATAATTTACAAGTTCCAAATCCAGAATTTAATGAACATTGCTATTTAAAATAGATTAAATTAAAAAATCAATTAATTTACAGTAATATCCATATTCAGCAGCAGCAAATGTCATTGATGACAAAAGCAAAACACTTCTTACAAACTAGGATCATCTCAGGCAGTTTCAAAAAGCATTTAATACCAGTACTGCTACAGAATTAACTTCATGTATGTATCTATAGTACACATTATGACACTGACTCTTGACCAAAATTTCAGATGACCAAATTCTTTTTTTGCTTTGTTACCATCCAGTATAGATCCAAGATGTCTTATTCCTGCAATCCATACATGTACGATTCGAACAATTGTCACGTTGAACATAATATTGTATATTTACATCACAATTACTGTGTGTATCGTCTGATATGTTTGCAGTGATAACTGATATGCTTGTTAAGTATTAACAGTAATACAACATTAATCATCAATTAGACATAGTACTTGTACTCTGTGAATATAATTGCATATATATCCAATATATTTACATCATCAAATCTCATATTTATAACAATGTATTGTAGAGGAAATTGCCATTTAAGAATTCATCAAAGCCATAGTTCTAAGCCATTGTTTAAAGCCATCGTTCCAAGTCCTTGTTCTAAGCTATTATCATGATTGATACTGTTAGTGTTACAAAAAGATGGTCGGTCATGTTTAGGTCGCCATGACATAAGACACTTTAGTGTGCAATGTCTGTACTCTTGAGTTTGGTTGTTTGACAATTCATAAATAGTTCCTAATGACGACAGCAGATAAAATTTGCTCTACAAAGATAACAGACAACATACATCGATTTAGCATTGCCATGCTTGCACAACATATGGTATAAACAGGTGTTTTAATATCATCTATGCATAATCATTGATTGTGAAATATTAGCATTTGAAGAATTGTAATAATGATTGTGACATAAATGTTGATGCATTTCAAAGAGGTCTTGCCTCCTTTTCAGTCCATGCACCATGCTTTACTATAGCAGGAAATGATGTATACCTCAATTTATGCCATGACTACAGGTACGAACCTTTTGTGAAACGCAAGCCAGGACAATATTGGAATCGAGCTAAACTCTCCATCCATGCATTTTCGTGTTTGCTCCACGTGGTATTGTGTACCTGCTCATGTATTACTACACTGCTGAAAAAGAAAATAGTTCTATTGACTTGCTCTTATTGATAACCTTGTCAGTCAATTTCATGTTGAAATATATATTATATATTCTGAAAATAGTCTCCATCTTTTTATTACAAATAGCAAATGCATGCAACAAAAGTAGACAAAATGCAGTTTTTTCCTGGTACTGACAAAATTTTGAGGAAAGTCATCATAAACCAAGAGCTGAGGTTACAGGATTTTTTTACTACAATTTCATGTTCTACTCAGTTTTTTTCTCACAAATCCCTGTACAAATTTTGAAGTACCCCTGAAATCATACTCAAAAATATTTCATAACCTCAGATCCAGAATGGAGTTGAATTTGGGTTTGACCTCCAAATGTTAATATTATTGATCCAGTACTCTCCAAGGAGTAAAATTCACAATCTACATACCAAACACGCGACAGCTAGTACTATTCAAATCTCGTTCAAATCGGATACGAAACTGACGCTCATATATTTGGACTGTCACTTCGTTTCCAGAAGAATGTCAAAATATTTAAGGAAGGAAACGAGATTTGATTTTAATTAGATTGGCATTATTCAGACATCATAGTCATCTTGGAGCAAAGAAATTTCAAGCGGATCACCCTGTGGGCAGAGGATGCATCCCGAGTTGATTTTTAAATATTTTAAAAAGATACGTGTACTATTTTCCAGACAACTTGTTCAATCAATATCAAGTATGCAATGATGTGAATGAATACACGAATACATTTGTACTAAATTATATGAATTTATTCCATATGTTTATGACTGTACACAATTTCACAGCCGTGATGACACTATAGGTGGACTCGAGGGTTGTAACGATGCGTCGCATCACACTGTGTGAGCGTACATGCGATGCGATTCGCAACAACCGAGATCGCATAAATAGAACAAGTTCTACTCGTACGACCATTCGAACCAGACTCGTCGTACAACCAACCGATCTGTGTCAGCGAGCCGTATCCTGACTACACAACATTATGCAAGAACATGTCAAACATATTTTCATTTTAATAATACATTTGTGAATATATAAAAAGAATAATAATCTTTCCATTTTTCTATCATCAAATGGTAAGGTGAAACTTATACAAGCTGTAGTACTGAAAATAAATACTAAATCAAGGTTTTCTAATTCATGTATGTCACTGTGTACAAATGAACAATATTTGTGTACTCCAATGAACACAGTCTTAAAAAATAGTGTTCGGCCGTATGTATATAACCCAAGCAATTTCCCTAGTGATGTTCATATTATTAATGGACGAAATAGTCCAGGCATTTATATCCTGGTGGTTCACAGTTTTTTAACATTTTATGTAACGACCAAAAATAAATGCAGCATATCTCCAAGTGTATGTGGTGGCACACGGTCCCGCACAGCTGACCACTCAGGTTAAAGTGAAGCACGTTCGAGGTCGGCTGGTTTGTGGATGGGTGATCGTATCTAGGGTTTGTTCCTGCCACACACTTGATCACAGGCTGAAAAACTTGTGGGTCACCTTAGGCAAATTGTTTAGTTCGAAAATGCCTCATTTCACCCAGCAGAGAATGGGTACCCAGTAGGATGAGATAGACAAGGATGATAACCTTGTAGTGCCTTGAACGGCAGCTTGGGTAGTATACTCCCCAATGAGTTAAGAAGGAAATTGAGTGTACAGATCCATTGACCAGGGAAATAATGTAGCGCTACGAGCGTGGATTTCGCACAACATAAACGTTCACATTATTATTATTATTATTAATGTTGGAAATATTTTTTTTAAATGTGATATGAGACGATAAAATTTTAGCACTTCTCCATTCCAATTTTGGTAGGTTGAATTGGGGCCTAGAGACTTTCAAGATTCTTTTAACTCATATCACTGCTGACATGTTTTGCATGCACCCTGCTAGAACATGTGATTTCCACCAGCTGTTGGTGTTAGTTCATGAAATATCCCGGCTCAGTTATAACTCACATTATGGCATCTCCATTCTGAAAGTCCAGGCATAATATGAGATTTCACTGTTGTTTTTTCTCTTTCCAAGCAGATACTAACTTCGCGTAGCCAGACATTGGTTTACTACCTCCAACAGATGAGAGTTCTCTAGTGCTGCAGCCACCCGCTCCTTGTCTGCGAGCTGTTTGTTTACTGAAAAAAAGACAGATTGGTTTTTATTATTTTTAATTGGGGTTACAGCCACTTTCAAAAGCAGATTTCATGAGTGGATTTAGCAAGTAGTACAAATTTGTTCCAACCCTTGTTCTGACAAAATTAAAATTTCAAGACAGTAAATGTACCATGGTAGTCGTTTACCTGCTAGCCAACAAAATTTGCAAATTTAGTCAAGCCGTCATTGACGTATCTATCTCATCTAACAGTAAACATTCTCAGCAAGAACAGACCACCGGGAACAACTCGTATACATGTTGGACGCCATTGAAACAGGACCACTGCCGATCCTGAGATTTTAACCCGAGTTGCTGGATTGCGAGTCCAACGTTCTATTGACTGAGCCAAAGGGGTAACCCTGCTGCCCGAGACCAGTAGGAGCATCTTATATCACTACCAGCTACAAAATTTCCAAATTCTATATCTGCCTTTAATGTGTTACAAATTATATCATAATTATGCATGTATGTTTTTAACAAACGCATGCACACACACACATACACACATACCTGCTTCTTCAGATGCATGAGAACCTGGGTAAATGCTTACGTCAACCTGAAAGAAAACAAATTATGAATTGGTACAAATCAATACCATGAACCTCCGGAGCACTGTTTAATATCAACGTCATTATCTAATTAATCAAATAAAATTACATGTGTGGGTGGGTGGTAGCATGAAGGTAGAACACTGGACTTCGGAGCCAAAGGCCCCAGATTCACATCCTATGTCTGGAGCCCAGCATCAATGTTCGCAAAAGTTATATTACCCTTCTGACACTATATTGATAGGATGCGATGTCTGTAGAGTGGCAATGCAGTTGTCATCCTTGGTCTGTCAGTACCAGCCGGTGCTCGCAGGTTTACTGTAACATTCAGCACTACAGATGTTGCAGGTTTTCTCCTGCCCTAAACTGACAAGCTGTGATGTAAGTGAAAGAATCTTGAAAGCGGCTCTAAACCCCAATTCCAAAAAAAAAGAAGATAATAATGATAATTTTAAAATAAATTACATGCATTCTGACCTTGAACCTTGGAGGAAGTGACCTGATTAGTTTTACTCGGATGGACAGACCAATCAGAGTGGCCATACTGCAGTGAGGGATTGTGGGAGTGAACTGAATCTTGACTGAATTGTCCTGATCGCTGACCTAAAACAACATTATAATAAGAGTTGGAGCTTTTAGACATTTTCCCATATTTGAGGAAATATTGTGGCGATACATTCGTAACTGCAATTCCACAGTAAAAACACCAACACTTCTCCAAGTGCAATTTTCTACTACATGTCTATAACTTTGTACAAATCAGTGGTCAAATCTGAGGATCTGTACTAGAATCTGAATAGAATGCACAAATCACTGATTACTTTAGTAAATACAGACAGAACACGTATATAATTAGAGCAAAAACGAATAGCAAAAATACTATTCGTATATTTGTTTGCAAATATCTATTTGTATTCAAATATTTGTTTGAAATCTTATTATACTATAATGTGCTATAAAGTAACATTTCCAGTCATATTGTAACCCAGTCGTTTAAAAAAACATTGTCACACCTCTCGAATATATATTCAGTAAATTTCCATTGTGTTTTCTGACCTGAGCAGTGAGTGAGCGACTCGCTGCAGGAATCTTTCACCCATTTGCGACGATGACCTGAGCAGTATCATTGAAATAAGGTCTATGATCTACAACTCTTACCATTTGAATATTTGCATATTCGTAATTTAATTTTAATATTCATACGTAAATATTTCAATATTGGTTTCAGCTCTACAATTAATCTAAAACTTACCAGAACGTTGGACTCCTCCACTACATTCAGTTCCTCCAGCGTCAGAGGGTGTTCAGGGTCGTTGATATGGCGTATTAAATGTGAGCAGTCAAGGATTTATATCACTATATATCAGGGAGTTTTAATATTAAAGATGGAGATTGGGGAATTCCACCAAATCCCTCTAGATTTTTTGGAAAAAGACTTCAAAGAGTTGTCCATTTGTGAAAATATGTATGCAGGAAATGGTCAACACAACAGTGAATCGATACATGGTGTTATCCAGGCCTGTCCCTCATTTTCGGGATCCTGTATATTTTTTAATCGACAGGAAACATTCCATTGAAGTCACATGATTTATAATGTTAAACATGCCTGCGAGCAGATGTGACTGTCATATTTTTTTTATAGAGCTTTAGAATCTTTTACATCACGTTAAAAAGTGCATTAAGCTCACTGCTACATTTTCTAATGTTTCAATTTGTTCGATTGCATACTTACAGTTGCTGATGACATTTAGACCAGTTCTGCGCGATATAATAGGGAAGTGTCAGACATCAAATATATTCGACAGGTGGCGCGATTCTTTTGAGTTTTTGAAGCGGAAGCAACGTTTTAGTAAGTAGTACGAAAGCTGGGCTACGCCAAAATGGGGACACTACACTGTATTCAACGCATACTGTATGCATTCAAATTATATCCAATGTCCGCAGCTCTATGGTGTCAATAAGAAATGTCAAAATATTAAAAAAGAAAAAAGTAAAGCTACAAAACAGTAGCTAACACTACGGGAAAACAGGACACATTATCGTGATTTCACTGCAATATGTTTTTTAATTGCAATGGCACTAGGTAATTTCTATAATTAGTTCAAGGATATCAAAAACCTCTCGTGTGTCTATTTCGTCAACTACATCTTCGTCTTCATTTTCAGGTAAAATGGCTCTTTCTTTCGTCTTTGTAAACACAATAGGGTTGGCATTATCCAAAGCAGCCATCTTTATGGATAAACTGGTTCTGTATCATATAAAACAGCCACTTTGCGCTATCTGGTCAAATCCCGGAATTATTGTACAAACGCGTCGTACTGTTTTAAAGGCATACACTCACGGGTTCGTTTACACGTTTCATGGTCAAACGTATTTTTACATGCAAGTATGTATGTACATTTGATGTTGTATTGGGTAACCAGCTACATTTTCCGCATATCCCACTGGTTTTCAATATCTTTCTTTTTTTTCTTTTTTTTTTAATAACGTATCGCTATAATGGTACCAGTGGTCGTGAAAGTTTATTTTGACCGTGTTCAATGATTAGAGTTATCCCCCTTAGTCTATTAAACTATCAGAAATTGAGAAATCACAGTGCATGAACAAATATTTGGAGGTACAAATTTAAAGAGATTATATGTATGCTAAGTACATGTACCTTGCATTTTAAACTCTAATTCGATCCAAAACGACAACTTAAAACTGAGCGTACATTCATCAACTGTTGTTGACATGTGTGTAAGTTGGGAGGAATTCGATTGTGTGCCGACGCAGAAGTAAAACCTAGGTAAATTATCCAAATCAATGTGAAAATTACCAATATTTGTATATAAGTGTCATACATTTTATATCAAACGAGTTTGCAAACTGTTAAATATCAGTGAATTAATGTTGTAATTTCAAATGTTCCTTGTTCGATTTTCAACAGTGTTGATTTTGTTAAAGTGATACTCGACAATAGTGTCATAGCTAGACAATGATTTTAACGTCATGACAAGTCGCTTTTCGGTAGTTTTCCATAATTTATTTCAATAAAATGATTGTGTTGATTCCGCCAAATATGTCCCTCGTAAAATTAATGTTCAAAGTTCCTCGCTGATGCTCGGGACATATTTATTTTCCGTAATCACTCGTATCTCGTGGGATATTCTCTAAATATCAAACTTATTATTTGCAATTTTACAATATACTTCTATATACAGGATCGATAAATAGATAAATGCAATAAAATCATCTAAAGCCAAACCAGGTGTTTCTTTAACATGTACATATTGTAACGTATGAAAGTGCAGTCAATTATAGTCTGTGTTTCGAGGATGATGCACTGGTGAGATGGTTGTTTGGTGTTGGTGGGGTGGAGTGTAGGTATTATATAACACGTGTTAATTAAGTCATGAAAATACAGCATCCAGTCTCACTGGTTTTGAGCTTACTTTAACCCACAACGTTTTCAGAACCGCATCAATGGTCCACACGTTCGTAGCACTGCCGTGGACAACATCCTGCCAGGTACCCACCCTAGTTAGCGGCTGTCCTCCCCCAGATACCTTCACGTGTGCCACCTGAGAATTGTTATTAATTGCAATCTGACATATTACAGTTTCGTAGTTGGACGACGTCACGTCGAGTGAAATGCGGAGCCCTTTGTCCTCTTTGGAAGGCAGAGGGGACGTGCTGAAGGTATTGTTCTGCCAATCATAACCCGAAGCCGCGCCCACATCATCAGGCCACGCCCACAGGTGAAGGATTTTAACTTCGTCGTAGCTGGTAACGTTGGGGTTGGGGGAAGAGCTCAGCACCTGCACGCTAGGATCTAACGCTGGGAGGATCGTGCCAGTGCGCACGAATAGCGGAATCGTGTCCAGGGGAGCATCGGCTACTGTGAGACTATTTCCTGGAAGAGAGTCGCTTTGGTGGATCCTAAACCTGCCGTCCACGTCGTAAGTCAGATTCGAACTGATCTCAATCCATCTGCAGCAATTGGGCAAGTACACTATACGCTGGTTTTCCCCCTCAATGTATATTGGAGCCACCAAGATGCTCTCTCCGAACATGTACTGATTCTCGTAGTCCAAGGCCTGCAGATCGTCAAAGAAATCGAGTACGTGCGCGCGCATAACCGGAAGTCCCGTGTAGTGGGCGATGTGAGCTTGTGTGTAGATGTACGGGAAGAGTTGCGTCCTGAGCTTTGCGAACTTCCTCCACAGACGAGTTCCTGTGGGCGTGTCGAAGATGTGAGTCTTCTTTCCTTTGCCTTTACCACCTCCCTGTTCGTGCATCAATCCGCTGAAGCATCCCAGCTGTGTCCACCTTACCCACAACTCCAGACTTGGAGGCTTCTCCATGTACCACTCGAACCCTCCGATATCGGAACCAGAGAAAGGCATACCTGATATTCCGACAGAAAGGCTTGCCACGAGATTGGCAATAAGTCCGCTGCCGTGGGTCCAGTCTGACGAAGGATCTCCGGTCCAGTGCGCCCAAGTGTACCTCTGGGATCCGGTATAGCCGGATCTGACGTAATACAGATTGTCGGGGGCATAGGGAGATCCTGGCGTGCTGTTAGCAGTCAGATAGTCGAACGCCGCCTTCTGGTAAAGCAGTGGATACTCGTTGTGAGACTCGAGACCTGTTTGGTTGAGAAAATTGACGGAATCATGAGGCGTGTACTCTCCGAAGTCGTACATCCAGCCTTTGTACCGAAGGTCCAGAGCCTGCTGGAGGTGGTGTTGGTACCAAGAGACAGCTTTGGGGTTGGTGAAGTCTATCTGGGATACTTTGAATAGCTTGGCAGCGATGTACACAAACTGATAGGGATCTCCCGTCAGGTTCTTGGTAAAGAATCCAAGAGTGGCAGCCTCCTTGTATGTGTCGTTGAATGATGTCTCCACCATTGGGTTGAAGTAAGCTGTGGACGGTATTCCCATTGAGAGCAACTTCTTGTTCGCAGCCAGTAGTTGCGGATGCTGGTGAATGTCGTCACCGTCGGGAAAGAAATGAACCGTGTCGATGTTCATAGAAAAAGGAATGTCTTCTTTCAACAGCATGTCTTCGGCTCTTGCCGTGGCGTTCACGCCGTACTCTTCTCTGTTCAGCTGGTTCCATGGACCGAACGCCCATTTGGGAGGAATCAAAGACCTTCCGTTCACCTCCGTCATCATTTTGAAGGACTCTCTGATATTACGTCCAGCGAATAACGTCGCGGCAAACACGTTGGACTCCACGGTAACTTGGTTGTAGATTTCCAACGTAGAATCGAACTCGGTCCTGTAAGTCGTGTTCATCAAGAACCCATACCCCCGGGATGAAAGGTACAAAGGCATGGGAGCATAGGTGGCGCTCATCCCTCCGGGAAATCTCATGTCGGGGAATAGCTTGCCTATACTCCAACTTCCGTCCTCACTCCAGCATCCCAGCTTGTTGAATCTCTGATCGAGTGAATCGAAGCGCTCTCCATACCCGTACAACTTCTCCGGGTTGGATAGATCTATGGTCCACCGGATGCGATCAACGGAATTGTCCGGCAAAGTGTAAGAGAACGAAAACTGTCGTTTTCGGAGATCGTACAATCGGAGTTCCATCGTCAGATCTTTCCGATCCGTGGCGATGTCTATTTTAACGTCATTGTCAGCGCAGTGGACGGATTTGATGTTGGTTACGTGGTACCATTTCGGTACCTCGCCCAGACGAAACAGGTACCCGTAATACAGATCGTAATATCTTCCTTTCCACGTTCCATAAGACAAGCGATGATAATCGTCCTCGCGCTCCGATATGACCACATCACCCGTAGTGTTGTCGTATACGATCATGTGGTAGTATTCTTTCCATAATTCAATTTTCAGCTCGCCGGAATATATTACGACTGTTTTGTTATCTTCCTTTACGTCGATATTACAACCCGATGCAATGGCAACGAGAAGAAGGTATAAGCTAGCGCTGAGGAGTGCCATTGTTTTACGGTCAAAAATGCTGTAGTCACGAAGTCATGCTGTTCTGACTTGTTCGACTAATATGTGATAACTATGTCTCGGCACATTAACGTATGTGTGTGTGACAATAAGATGATAACACTGTGACAAGGACGACCGCGTGTGATCTGTCCGTATCTCTGTGACTGTGTACGTGTATGTTATCAGTAAGTCATATAACTGATAAATGCCACTGATTTTGGACAAATTATCATCTCTCCCAAATTGTTTGTTAAATGCTAGTACATCAGCACTAGTTCATAAAAGTAACACAAATCTGATTCTTGCCGACAATGTGTTACTTTTATCAATGATTGTTAGTTTGTTTGTTTGTTGTTTTTTAATTGGGGTTTAGAGAATGTTTTTTTGTTGTTTTTTTATTATTTTTTTATTGGAGTTTAGAGCCGTTTTCAAGTTTAGTTTACTAATATCACGGTTTGTCAAGCAGGAGGAAACCCACGACATCCGTTGCGCAGAATCTTGCAGTAAACCTGCGAGCACCGGCTGGTACTGACAGACCAAGGATGATAACTGTCAGCGCATCCTATCAATATCGCGTCAGAAAGTAAATATATACCAATTAATGATTTGATACGATATTTATGGTGCTGACACAATTATTAATATTGATCAACATGCCGTTCAGTTTCTATGTAGTATACATTGCTACTAAAAATCTAAACCAAGATAGAGCCCATACATGTACAACATTTATAACAAGTTAAGTAGAAAATGTCATGATTAACTTGATAAAAGTGGTAATAACATATTTGCATCGTGCATAGCTTAAAAGTCACTAACGGGGTTATTTATGTTTTAATACAAATATATATCTCCTAACGACACATATAAAAAAATCTATATATTTAAAAGAAAAAAAATCTTCATTTGTTTTCCACTATTTCTGTAAATATGTAATTTCTCCCTAAGTTAATTATCCATACCCTCTGACACTTACTTCAGTTTTATGCGGGAATTACCTCCCAATGTCCCATTAATACTTTGTGTTCCCAAATGACGACCAGTGGAAGAAGAAAAAAGCTGAAATCAGTGTCATTATTTAGAACAGCTAATAAAATGTCACTTTAAGAAAGCCTTTTTAACGCGTATGTACACGACTTCCGGGTTGGTCACGATGTCATTTTTCTGTCAGCGGAAGTAGGTATTGCCTAACGCGTTTTATATGTAGACGGCTACTAGTCCATAGTTGATGCTTTTTGTACAGCTGCCGTAGGGAAGTGGTACCAGGTAGACTAGAAACTTCCTAACTCTGATTATTTGTTGTAGAATAGCTGTAGAACGTCAGTGGAGTAATATACGAGGAGAGATCGATACACCTTTATAGCAATGTAAGAAATAACGCAGATATCATACATGTGTTGCTATGAACAGCTGAACCACTATCATCACAATGATATTATTTTATCACTGTAAACATTGGCCCTCATATCATGAGTATAGCGAAGCATTATCACTACCCGGCCATAAACAGGGCCAACTGTAAACAGTGCAATAAAATAATACCATTTTTCAGGTTTGTACTGCACGGTGCCTTATACCAGTGTATGGTTCATCCAATAATGCATAAACTGCCATATTTTAATGCCAATTGAAAAGCAAGTAAATTGCTGATCTCAAACTAAAAAAAATTGCCTTCAGTTTGTTCAAATTATTTCATCATGATCCGAACAAATAGTGAGCTGTGAAATGTTAGTTAAAATAGTATCTGATCAATACTAGGCTTAGTCGTTTACTCTAGATTTAATCACTTCGAGATAATAATATTATATTAAATGGAGAAATCGATTCTGCACCTATGTGTAATTATGGAAGAAGGAATTATTGACCATGTATGTTTACTTTTAGCTTTATCGTATTTACTTATAATTATATTTTTAATTCCTTTGTAGTTCAACACATTCAGGGTAAATGACCGTCGGCCTACAAAACTAGAAACTGAAAATGCTGAACAGATGAATCTAGTATAAATACATCAACGAAGATAATGGAGTCAGTGAAGTCAATTATACACAAAGTGTCCGTCAACCACGTCCTGTTTGTGGGGCTGTGTGCAGTTGTGGTATACTTGTTCCGAGCACAAGACACATATTACCTCAAGCCAGTGTGGAGAAAGCGAATAGAGTCATCTAGCGGCGCCGCCTGGAGTCAGGACAGTCGATTACCTGCCCCTATCATAGCCGACCTTGAGAGCGATGGGGTCAATGAAATAGTCCTCATTTCGAACGATATGAAACTGACGATCCTGGCGCTGCCCGACATGGAAAACAAAAACGAGGCTATCCTGCCGCACGTGATTGTGAAGCATAAAGTCACTCTGCCGCTAATGACATCGAGAGGCGATGCCAGTCATCCAGTGGTGATGAAGACTGGGTTTCTTACGCCATATCGGTCTATGATGCAAGTCCGATCACAGGTTTGTTTCGGGTTTTTTTTAATTTGGGGTCAAGATTACTTCAAGATTACTTCTCTCATCACGGCTTGTCAGTTTATAGCAGTAGGAGGAAACCTGCAACACTAATAGTTGGGAGTGTTGTAGTAGACCTGCAAAGACTAACTGGTACTACTTAGCCAAGGGTGATAACTGCTGTGACAGTGTAGACAGTACATGCTAATATGATCACTTTGGAAATGTAACTTCCACAAACATTGAAGTTTGTACTCTGGAACTTTAGCTTCTAAATCGGATGATATACTTGAGGTGGGTGGCACAATGGTAGAACATTGAACTTCAGAGCCACAGGCCACAGTTCCAATCTTGGCATTCATTTTTGCGAAAGTTACCTTTCCGGCGTGATAGTGATAGGATGCCATGTCAATTAGTTCCAGCCGGTGCTCACAGGTTTATTGCAATATTCAGCGCTACGGATGTTGCAGGTTTCCTTCTGCCCTAAACTGACTAGCCGTGATACAAATGAAATAATCTTGAAAGCAATCTCTAAACCCCAATTAGAAAAATAATATTTTGAATGAGTGAGCGAGTGAATTTATTTGCTTAACATTGCAGTGGTAATCTTTCACCCATTTATGTTGATATATCTGATGATTAATATTTTATGTTTGACGATAATCTTGAAATTGCCAATACATATTTATTTGGTATTGTGATTTATTTCCACTTTCAAGATTCTTTCACTTTATGTGTACATAAATATTTTGTGTTTCAGATTATCGTCGTCGTAACCGCAGACTGGCAAGTGTTGTGCTACAGTCCGAACCTGACACTGCTGTGGCACACAACAGTGATGCCGAACACGACGCTGACAGATCACGTCGTCAAGACGATGAGTGTCCTCATCACATCGCACTCCGTCAAGAAGAACGACGAGGGACTGGTAATCATTGGAGGCAGCATGACGCACCAGAATCATCATGACGATGCTTTGGAAGTGTGAGTGGTCATAATGTTGAAATCTTTCGACTCACGAATTTTGTTCCATTGTTGCAACAACTGTAAGTTTTATGCTAGGTTTGTACATTGGTTGGGACAAAATCAGCAGTTTAATTTCTATTTTTTAAAAAATAATTTTGGTAAAAAAAAATTTTTAATTAC
The DNA here is from genome assembly GCA_032361225.1 of Lepetodrilus schrolli. Taxonomy (NCBI): domain Eukaryota; kingdom Metazoa; phylum Mollusca; class Gastropoda; order Lepetellida; family Lepetodrilidae; genus Lepetodrilus; species Lepetodrilus schrolli. The sequence continues at coordinate 15,626 of JAUTBT010039301.1, forward strand.
AAATTGTTAAAAATCCATTATAAGCCTGATAATATAAGTGGCATGCATGAGTAACGTGTTGCTATAGAAATATTGTCAAATATGGGTGAAATATTCCCGCTGCGATATAAAGCACTAATTCAATCCTTAAAAAATCATGGTAATAGATTTAATGTTGTTTTTTTTGTTGCATACAAAAAGAATAGCTGATAATGGTAGTATTTTTCACAGATTTATATACTTTATATGTAGATTATGAAGTTAGAAAACTAACTATTCCTGTTCTAGGGAATTACAAATTCCTTTTGCATATACATGTCTGAGCTGAGAAAATTGTATTAATTCTATTCCAGAGACCATTTCAGGAATCACAGCGTCGTAACATATGACCCTGAACACTTCTCCACTTTTGCACTGAGTGGCAGGAACGGGTCCATACGGTGGCACCACCTGCCAGGAGACTTTGGCGAACAGTCCCAGGACATCCAGGCAGGCAACTCTAATTCTACACGTCAGGTTTGGTGTTGCATGTGCTCTTGTAGCTCATTCCTTTCTTTTGGTGTGCTGTTTCTTCTCTCAAGGCATGTAATTAAAATATATCGGATCAAAATATAGAATTAATTGTAAATTTCTAAATAATTGGCTTGCTTTTATTTTATTTCATTTTATTTTAAATTTTGTTCTACTTTATTTCATTTTATTGTTTTTGTTTTTAATTTACAAAAATGTATGCAAGTACATAAGTATATAAGAAATGTCAGAGACAGATACAGAAATTCTAAATGGTTGGGGTGTAGAATTTTTTGTAAAAAGTTGTGATTGAGCTCTTTTATGTTCTACCTGCTAATTGTAAATCTCTATATTTATCTGTGTATGGATTGCTCCATGTGTTTATATCGCTGGCGATGCAAGTTGTCAATCAGTGTTACAATGCACCAATTACATTGACCATTTCAGTAGTCCCACCCTTAGAGCATGATTTTTATGTAAATGCCCCTTTTATTTTATGAATAGAGTAGATTAGGATGGTAGTAACACATGGTTGTCATATGTTACATTATTGTCTTGTAGAAATTTTAATTTAAAGTTGATAATATTTTTTTTAAATACATTGTATATAATATGTCTTGAATTCCATGTAAAAATGAGAAAATCTTTGTTTGTTTGTCTGACAATTGTAGTATATGGTATATTCTCTACAACTGTCGTTCAATGTAGAAAACTGAACTACAGTCGAATTGTAATTTTCTAATTATTCGGAGATTTATCATTTTCTATGATTTGTTTGTACACAGGCACTTGCCACTGTTTCTAAGAAATTGTGTTTTATTATTTTTATTTTTTATTTATTTTTCGTTTCAAATTAATTGGAGCATCATATTACCAGTAATTTGAAATTATTATTTTAATTTTTTTAAATTAAAAAGCGAATTCTTAGAAAAATATGGACACTGAAAATGACCAGTGTTCGTATATGTATTGATCGTAAAACACCAATCGTAACTTGACCTTCAGGACGAGGGCATCGAGCACCATTGGAAACTGGGACTAAAGAAGAACAGGCTACACAAGGGGGAGGTACCGTGGAGGTTCTACAAGGAAAGCATCAGAGCCGTCCTGGTGAGTGTTGACCTTCTCAGGATCCCCTACAGATCTCTCTTATTATTATTATTATTAGAAGAAGAAGATGACATAAAATCACCACTGCCTGTCCTTTCAGATCCATAAGTAAATTAGCCCAGCCAACATTTGTTAATATATTATTGTAAAACTTTCAAAAATCTTTCAAAGCTGCCATACCAGTGTTGGAAATTCCCCCAAAATTTCACCAGACACCAGGGCTGGCAAGTCTTAAAAGTTGCCAGCCCTGCTGAA
>JAUTBT010039312.1:0-17479 GCA_032361225.1 Lepetodrilus schrolli
TGTTTAATTAAATTATTCAATCGTATCTTCTGTGTTGTGTTTTTCATTCATTAGTATTAATTACATCGTACATTAATCCGTCCGCTTCAATAAGTAAATTAGGGCTTCATATTTCGTGTGGACTATAATTTCGGGCAAATTGTCTTTGCGCATATAGCGTGTAATATAAGTCTGTGCGAAATATAAGTCTTTTACAGTATGAGGAAAAGAATGCTGAATGCGGCTGTTGAAACCATAAATGAAAAATCTACTTTAATTTATGAAACACTACCATACATGAAAAAGGAAATTATGGTAATTTGCCATCCTTCAACTCGTACCATCTACCCTAAATGCAACACAGAATACCAAACTCATCATCAACGTCATGATAAATGCCATCATCGTCACCAAAATCGTATTCGTCATTAACTTCACCATCGTGGTCTTTACCATTGGCATAGTCATATTCGTTTGCTATCATCGCAATTGTCAGCATCGTCATGAACAGTCATGCATCTATTTCTTCTACATAATTGTCAAATGTTAATTAGAGAAATATGGTTTGTCTTTTATTTTTTTATTAAAGGATTGACTGCAATTTGTTTTACGTTCATTTGGGATATGAACAAAATCCGATGTGCAAACTGTATGAATCCGTGACATTGCAAGTTAAACGTGGCAATAACCCGTAAATTAGCATGTGTCGTATTTACATATCGTTAGCATATGTCATGGTCTCAAACATCACATTGTTACATTTTTCGTTGCAATCTATTACGAAAAATGTAACAAAATAATATTGTTTCATTTTTCGTACATGATGTAACAAAAAAACGTTTTGTTACGTATATTCTGCATATTAATTCATATAATTTAGGCCATAGTCATTTGATTCCATGGTTTACAGAATGTTATTTATACTGAACTGTGACCTGGTGGTTTGTTTTTTCCCGATACTTCTTTTGCATCCATTTTCTTTTAGGGCCACTTTCAAGATTATTTTGCTTACACAGCAGGATGAACTGCAGGCATTCTCATACTTTAACTATTACAGTTTGTAGTAAAACTACGCAAAGAAAAACGTACTCTATATTTTAATTAAATATGTCTCGTTTCCAACAATAAAACTAATGTTTTACTAGGAGAAGAATATGCATCCTTCAATAATCCTTGGTAAGTAAAATATTAAATAACCCATAATATTGACTAGAATGAATACCATTTATCAATGGCAAATTTACACAATATTTCAATACCATTTTTCGCCTAATTCAACAGTTAAAACATATAATATTATGACTAAGATATATATCACCCTACATGGCCCAAAATATTATAATAAAGGATATGGTTTATGCTTCTTGCCACGTTCAAAGATGACACCCGAGAAGGTTTGCACCACAAACTTCTGAAGTTCTTCATCTGGCCAGTCAATGTTGACCTGCCTTCCCCGAAGAATGTCAACAACTCTCTTTACTTCTCGCAGAGTGCATGATCGGCCATCTTTATCTTCAAACTTCTCCAACAATATAAGCCTTACTTGGCTATTAACATCGAGGCTTGGATCATCTGGAAGATAAATATATCAGATTTCCAAGTTCAAGCCCCGAAAATTATGAAACTTTTCTGAGTATAATTTCATGCTCAGCATGCTCAAACTGAAATGTTATATGGGAATTTGTGCACAAAACTTAACTGTTGACCATGAAATCATACTGAAAAAGGTTTTGTTGGATCAGCGTCAGATGTCGTTCTAGCAAAGTACATAAATGCATATAAATTGTAGGGCTGGCTAATAAATAATCGCAATTATCGTCAATGGAACTACATGTAAACAAATATCGATAAATAATTATAGATTTACATAAAACGAAATAAATGTACTTGTAGCGTACTTTTTATTGTCAATGTCAAAGCAGCAGATCCCCCGTGAGTGGAAAGCTTCAATCCAGGACATTCCTGGTGATATTTCTACCAGGTCTCAATATTAGTATATCGGTTATATCTCAATGAACATCATCGAATTCATTTTCATGCATGAATGATAACGGCTGATAACCCATGTCCTGAAAAGACGATACTGCTCACCAAGATTATACTCAGCCGAAATACATCATGTGTGTTTCTGGTACCATGGATTTTCAAAATAGACTAGGTAGGTAGGAAAAAACATATTTTTCTTTTTCAAAACATGTTATTATGAAATTAATAGTAGACAACCTATTGTAATATTTTATTTTAATTCCGTCAATAAGCATTTCCAACTATATAAAAAGCCATTCACTGTTAGGCATGACATATGATTCTGAGGCATCTGCAACTGGTTTCACAATTTAAAGTTAGTGCTTTGAAGATACATGTATCCAAACACCTATTATAATGAACCTAAAAGTGGAGCAAGTCAAATTTCAAAGTCAGCAATTATAAAATTCTATTTTCTTTTTTAATTGCGACATTAGCAAGACAGGTATCAAAGACTTTATGGCCAATTAAAAATGACTTAGCAAAGCCCTGGCCATGTTTGTCAAGACCGCCTAGCATACGTCAATTTTGAAGGATGAACCTTCAGTAAACTTTGTCTTAAGCTTTTTTGCCTGGTTTGGCGTCTTCGACAAATCGAAGAATGCCCGCCATTTGCAGAATATGACTAGTTCCTGGTCCTATATGCGACTGTTTCTGTATTGCATGAGACGGACGACCAGTCTACTGCATAAAACTAGTTATTAAAACTAATAATGTGCGCATTTCACGATAAAAGACAGAAGCAAGTTTATAGGCATAAACAATATCATGTTGTTTTGAAGCTCGTATTATAAAACACTACCGTAATATTTCAAAACAAAATACAGTGAAATTACGGAAATTAGGTACACTAATTTTACTCTTTTAAAAATAATAATATACTCTATGTCCATATATATTTTCTTTTTACTCAGGCAATTGGTCTTTGCCAAAATGCATTAGTTTAGACCGAGTGGATTTCGCGAAGACATTGGCCAACACTGAATTCATGAAAAACTAGGGTCGCACATAATAGAGTTACCAGAAACATGTAGGTATTAATATTATTATGATCAGATACTCGTGGTGATATGACTCACCTTTCCCTTCATTATCATCAACTTCTGTGTGCTGTAGTTTGATGAACACATGTTCTTGGTGCTTCCTTACCACTCCCAGGAAGCACTTGTAGGCGCCCACGCTCCTGGGCTTGTGCTTCAAGATAAGCAACAGCTTTTCAGTCTTATCCGCGTCCACTTGCTCATATTTGATTCTCTGTTCATCCTCATGAGACAAGACAATAATATCATCCAGAAACCAGCTGCGCACCTCTAATTCCGCTTTCAAGTATTCCCAGTTCTTTTGGATTATCTGCCAGTACTCACTTTCCATTCCCAGTGCCATAGTGATGGAATGGTTACTGTTGACTCTGAAAGTAAAGCACAGAAACGGTGTCTGGGAATAAAAACATACAATCACAGATGTATATTTATGCTCGTTTTGATCTAATTGTTAGATACAACTGCAAAGTGCATTCATTTGACAAAATCATGTTTGTACTTCGAAAAACTTTTCACTGCTGTGTGGTAGACAATATTCCACTGCAAACTAGAACTTTGCTCGAATCACCAGTATATAAAAGTCTGGGAAAAACCTGAATAAGTTTGTAATCTTTTTTGTTTATTATAGTAATGCAATAAGGGGACATAACTCATAGTGGTACATGGGAAAACACTTAAATAAGAAGTGATGCTAATGAGATATTTTATGATAAGATGACACTGATGACCATAAAATGTTTCCATATTATTTGGTTGCAAGAAATTGATGTTTTTTGTGTTTTGTCTTTATCATTGGCTAGCACATGCCACAGAAGTAAAAATGTATGGGATACATGATATAGGCATACACAATTATAATTTATATGCAAACATTTGTATAAAAAGTAGTATCGTTCACATATATAAGAATGTCACACAATCGCATGTGCATGGGACAATATTTTTAGCTGTATTTTTTTTCTTAAATATCTCTTCTAGGGTATTTCAGGTAAGTTATATTTGTTGAATCAATAGAACAATGTTTACAGTGCTTTGAAAATGACTATTCGTGATTAGGCCAGATAGGAGCCTACTTGTTTTTCAGTGTGTGTGTACTGTAAAAGACTTATAATTCGCGCAGACTTATTTTATGCGCTATACGCGCAAAGACAATTTGTGCAAAATTATAGTCCGCGTGAAATATGAAGCCCTAAGTTTACTTATTGAAGCGAACCTATTAATGTACGATGTAATTAATACTAATGAATGAAAAACACAACATAGAAAATACGATGGAATTATTTAATTAAACGATGTTATTAAACGTAAAAATGAAACATTGCAAGCAGCAATCACCACTCGAGTAAAACATTATAAGCAGCAATCAACTCCGACGTCGTTTTGCAATCACGTGATTCAATGACTTGTATAATAGTCCCGGTAAATTAAGCAATCTAATAATGTATGTCTACGATTTCATTGTTACTTGTGTTTATCTATCAAACTATCATTTAATTAGATTGAGAATGTATTTCCTGTCGATAAATCCGATTCATTTCTTCTCAACTAATCTTGTTAACCTTGATAAATAAAGTCTACTCATGATGTCTGAGGCCACGTGTTGCCCTAGTCATCACGAATTACTTGGCTTTATCCTATTTTAATCGGTCTTTACAACTAGTTACGTTCGTAATCGCCAGTGAGCAAGTTATAGTAGTACTAATAACTATGAATTGTTTTTTCCCAATTTTATTTTGTGGCAAATGCGCAAATTTAATTCCCGTGAATATGTCAATTATAGCATTTGCGCAAAATTTGTGTCCGCAAAATATAAGTCTTTTACAGTATTAGGCATTTTTAGGTATATTATTACAGTTAGCATTTTAAGTCAAACAGGGTTGTATTTTTACGTTGGCTTTGAAAAAAAAAATTATTGGGGTTTTAAGTCGCTTTCAAGATTCTTTCACTTATATCACGACTTGTGAGTTTAGGGCAGGAGGAAACTCGCAACATCCGTAGCGCTGAATGTTACAGTAAACCTGCGAGCATCGGCTGGTACTGACAAGACCAAGCATGATAACTGCATTGCCACTCTACAGACATTGCATCCTATCAATATCACGTCAGAAAGGTAACTTTCGCGAACACTGATGCCGGGCCCCCGGGGCGGGATTTGAACCTGGAACCTTTGACTCCAGTCCAACTTTCTACCACTGTGCTACCACCTCCACCCCCCTTTATAAAGTGATAACCCTTGTAAGTGGTAACGTGTGTATAATTAGTACCTTTTGCGGACAATTTTCTTGAAATTGTTAGGCGGAAACGGAATTAGCATGTCTATACTAATACCTCTTCGTAGGTAATCCTATACATATTTAGTAATAGTTTGATTAGTATCGGAGTACTACCACTGTCTGAGCACTACCAACTAAGGGTGCTCTAGATTTAAGGTGGATTCAGATGGGTCGATCAGTTGTAACGATTTGTCAAATCGCACCGTGCGAGTGTACATGTTATGCGATTCGCAACGGCAGAGATCGTATGAGTAGAACGTGCGCCCAATCGACCAGTGTAAGCGAGCCTTTAATAGCGATAACAAACCAAGGTGGAGGTAAGCCGGTATGGCTTCACGCGTGTCGGGGGGGGGGGGGGGGAAATCTTGGTTCAGAAACGGGCCAACTTTGGGGGATATGTTAATTAAGTGTTTAGGTCATATCTGAACCATATTATTGCCTATTATTGTAAGGAATACATTGAACCTTTGGTATAATCGCACTTTGACATGAAAACGGGATCTGTTTCCTATTTAATTTTGTTTTGGAAAAATTGATTTGCGTTTTTTAAAAAGAAAACGAGAGTACACCGAACACATGAGAATTATGGCAGTTGCATGGGGGTTCATAAAATATTGTACAACAACTGAACTATTTAATAAGCTTGCGGAAATAGGTGAACACAAATTAATACTGAGCGAGGTGACCACGGAATTTCAAACGGAAGTGACAAGTTATCTGCCCTTGTTTGTACAGTTGTTCAAATGGCAACACCACCAAAGGTAGTTTCACTTGTTTTCATATATTGGTTATTGACAACAATCCAATTACTATAATTATTAAGCAGAAAAGGACATGTTTTCTCATGAGAATGTCTGTTCCTGGTCAAACTTATTTTATAATACTACAATAAGTTTCAGTTTGTGGTCATTTATCCGGTGTTACTAGTTTTCGCTACTATAACTAAACAGCTGCTAAATACTTGCCATAATACCAATAAAATTTTATTTATATATATTTATAATCATCGCGTATGGGTGAAGGATTCCCGCTGTGACGTAAAACAATAATTCACTCCTATATATATTTAATAATTGTATTTGTAGTTTTTCACACAGGTCTATTTTTTATAAATAATTCTCATTCTCCTGAAACTACTTAGTATAAATTATTTTACATGTATGCACTGAGAGGTCATGAAAGAAACTTTATATATTGTTTATCCTACTAGATCAATTAGATGTATTATTTTTCTACCATATGAAAATCGATATATTGGTATGCTCATGAGAAAATGAAAATGTATTATTCTGTAATTAATTATTAATGTGCTGATCAACGTAAAGAAATAAAGTATGGCATGAAAAATAAGAGCAAATGCTTTTAAAGACTAGGATAACATTATCGCATATTACTATTGAATAAAATTAATTCATTAGAAAAGTTTCTTTACAACATGTATTTGTTTTCCATGAACACATGTTTAACAACTTTTCATGTATAATATTTAAGATGAACCATTTCATTATAATTTTATCACAACATGAAGTGCTGAAAGTACAATGAATATATTTTAATAATTAATCTTTAATAGTTTCTATTTATTGTTGCAAGCCTGATAAATAAGGTATGTGAACAAATTGAATATAAATAGAAGCTTTTTATAGCAAACATGCAGATACTACTAAGATTTCAAATGGAATTAAAACATCTTTGTTCCAACTAATCTAAGCTTGTATTTTTAGCAGTAATAATAGTACTTTCCGCTACTTTTTTACGTACTTATTTCAATAACTTTGTTGATGAATTTAAATTTATTTTCAATCATCTGTATGAAGTATTCTGTTGTTTGTATTAAAATTTGCTACTCTAAAAGCCATTCTTTGAGTATACTTTGAGCAGTCCAAAACTACTTCAAATTTATCAACATACACCAACTTTTCGAGTGATGGTAGTGATGTAACTTTATTGTTGGAGTTAATCTTCATCCATTTACATTTTAACATAGAGTAAGTAACAATGTTTATGTGTTTTGTATTAAAGTTTGCAAGTCAGAAAGCCATTCTTTGAATATTTTGTGAGTGGTCCCCAAAATTCTTCGATTTAAAAAACATGCACCAAATGTTCCACTGACGGTAGTGGTGTAAATTAGGCCTCAAGTTAAGGTTGATCCAATTACATTTTAGCATTGATGAATTGTCGCTGAAATAATTTCCACCAAAAAAATACCCCATTAAAAAAAAATACTGTATAAAAGAAAAAATCGTTTGTTAGTTATCCCTACCTTTCAATAGCCACTATATACATTTGTTATTGTATGACTTCTATTTAATTATTTATTTCATATTAAACGGTTAATTATTACTGGCACCATTTGCTGTTATGTCAGTTATGTCTGCACCACGCTGTAACAGTTCTTTCGTCATATCTATTCTTCCCAGCGTTGCGGCAAGATCCAGAGGCGACTTGCCGTCCTCGTTGCGAATGTTTATCAGTTCGGATACGGTTTCTTTGAAAGGGTCTTCCTCATCTTCAAAACACTTTGTAAACCTGGAAACGTCATTCTTAAAAACACAATGAGTCACTATGTTTGTGTTTGGGAGCAAAACCTCCTCAACTTTTTCCTCAGCTTCTGCTTCTTCCATGGCCATAGTCGAATATTTACGTTTTGTTCTCCGCCTGAAAAGCTTCACGTTACCCAGCAACCATCATGTCTTGACAAATTGCTTTGTTAGACTGTCGCTCATTGGTTGTACTAGGATAGCTGTACCTTTACGGCAAGTTGGAAAATATAGAACAAACTATGAAGGATTCTTTGGTTTTATTTGATTGATTTATTCCTATGGTGCATTTATTTCGTTTATTTATTTTACGAAATGCATGATTATTTAATGTGGTAAAAGGGATTTGATATTATGAACATATGGATTCTCGTAAACTAAAACGAATAATGATTGAAAGTATCTTGTATTTGTTTACAGAACATAGAAATTACGGATATCATTGTGCAAGAATCCTTCTCTGGTAATATGCATGTATATAAGACCATACCCCATATTTCATGTTGAATATTAACCTACATGTATTTTTATTTTTATTTTTATCGAAAACCTTTTCTAATAATGAACATCACATATGTGGAAAGTATAAGTATATATATATTTCTATTTTCATGTATGTTAGGTTTAATTATATGTACTTGTATGTACACATGAATAAACATAAAATAAAGGAATACATGCATCTACAGAGAATCTTGACAATCTTAATAATTGGTTCAAGTGACCAAAACATCAGATGAACAATAATCTCATATTTATATATATTCATACCACGATGAACCATAGGAATTGGAAATTATGTCTCTTAAAAATATTTGTAAAATTCCTTTAAATAAAATAAACATGGTTACCATATATACGTATGGCATATATTTGGTATTTTAACACAGCATCCACATATATAAGATACTTATTACTATGTGGAATGTCCGGACATCACAATATCAATCAAATTAGAGTTCTTTGAAATGTGTGAAGCGGAGCGAATCTGTCCACGATTTTTTTTTGGTTGTTGTTGTTTTAGTAGGAATTTTTAATTAAATCTTTTTTTTAGAGATATAATTTCCAATTCATGTTGATGTACTTAAATAAAATTAAAATTGCAGTCACTAATGTGAACAAACAAAAAACCCAAAACAATAAATAATAAATTTTACAAATACACCTTGAACGTACAAATCCTATTTCAGCGACAGTTCCACATTTTAGGTATACCGGATCATTGTCGAAAAGTCGCACGCTAAAGAAAAATGTCCTGAAATATCCCAACTATCCAAGCTTCATTTCCAGGTTTGGTATGCATTTATTTTAACCATTTAATTTTGATCGTGAATTTGGAACCTTACGTTTTTCAACAGGTAGGACATTATATGTACGGTTTAATATGTCTAGACATTTCATCATCTTTACTGGAATTGTAGAATTAAAATGCAGTGGAAATGGACGTGTCAAAACAAATTTATCAGTATATTATGGTTATAGTTGTGGACACATTCCGACCACATTTGCATACATCTACACGAAAAACGACATTATTCCGTACCAAGTCGTCAAAATAGCATTCAGCAAACGGCAAGTGATTAGAGAACCTTTTAATGTGCTTGCAGACGTTTTATTGTCAATATATCGACAACGATTTATTTATTAATGTTATTATTTTGGTATGGACTAGCTCTATGCAAATCCGACCACCTCAATGCGAATCAAGACCACTACTACCAATTTCAATGATCACAATTACTGTGACAACCTTTTCTTTTTCATTTAATTTGTGCGTAAAAACAACCAGTACGCTTTGATTTCTGCTTTGGTAAAATATTGAAAGAAATATGATATCTTAAATGTTAATTGCATGTGGTAACTGTTTCTAATATATAATGCATGTGTATGCACTCCAGAAATATGTCCTTTGTCAATTTTAGCCAATGCAGTTTTCGATATATTTCCTTAGTATTATATTCAGTAAACTATTGAGTGGGTTTCCCTGTTCTAACTGAAATAGCACGACGATCAAGTGGAAATTCAGCCTAGTAGTACAGGGCGTATAACCTGCCAGCTGTGACATGAATGAAATAACCTTGAAAGCGATTCTAAACACCCAACAACAAACTTTCCCACCATGATGGTAAACGCATGCATGTGTTGCGGTAAACATGGTAAACATGGTAAATAGTCCTTTGGTTATCATTTAACAATGTTTCCATTTATTCAAATTGTGATGATTTCTTGACTTATCGGCACGGTTACATGAGTAATACTAAATTACATATTTCTTATTCAGATCGATCAATTTGGTGAAAATGTCTACGGACCTCCTCAAACAGACTACACACCAGCTACAGCAGGTTGCACGGTTCGAGACGGCGATGGATCGTCCGCCATCCCCGGCCCGACTTGCGTACACCTCGGACAAACACCCCCGGCACACGCTGGAAGCCATCAACGTCCTGCGGAAGCACCGTGAGCTCTGCGACGTGGTCCTCATCGTGGGCCAGAAGAAGATCTTCGCCCACCGCGTCATCCTGTCGGCGTGCAGCCCGTACTTCCACGCCATGTTCACTGGCGAGCTGGCCGAGAGCCGACAGACGGAGGTGACCATCCGCGACATCGACGAGACGGCCATGGAGCTGCTGATTGACTTCTGTTACACGTCCAATATCACTGTGGAGGAGAGCAACGTGCAGACTCTGCTGCCGGCTGCGTGTCTGCTGCAGCTGGCTGAGATTCAGGACGTCTGCTGCGAGTTCCTCAAACGCCAGCTGGACCCGTCCAACTGTCTCGGGATACGAGCGTTTGCCGACACTCACGCCTGCCGCGACCTGCTGAGGATCGCTGACAAGTTCACGCAACATAATTTCCAAGAGGTACCAGTTTCATATTTTTCGTATTTTCTTGCTTTGTTTTGATGTCAGAGAACATTGGTGTTACATGGGTGCATCTTCCGTTTTTGGACGGAATCCGTTTTTTTAATATTGCCCCAAACGGAAATTCCGTTTTTGAAAAGAATTCGAAAAAAAACAAAACAAAAAAACAAACAAGTGTGTTGAATAGCGAGATCGATTATCTGAATGCATCCATTGTCTTTTAATTTATGAATTATTGTCAGCACAGATTCAGTTTTTTCTTTTCAGTCAGATGCACCCATGGTGTTATGATATTGTTATTGTTGTCGGGGAGCTTTGTTATTGGAAATAATGTTATTGTTGTGGCTGAAAAACTTTATGGTGGTCATGGAAATGGGGGTGGGAGGTAGGGGGTTGGGAGATATGCAGATCTGTAGATCTATGGACACCAGATGCATGAGAAGATGGAAAACATTGCAATGTTCTACTATCGTCATAATCATGAATACCAGTATTACATGAAAATACTTAAATCATGTTAAAAATATTTTAATAATTATGATATTATAATAATTTCTTGGTCTTGTTGGTGTAAATCCCATTATTCCCTGTCCTTTAACAATACTAAAATGATGATGATAATGAGGATGTTCAGATGATAATAAAAGCAATTACAATGGTGACTATTATGATAATATATTGGTGGTGGTGATGACCATTATATTGATGATATTTTTGGTAATAATGACTAAATTATCATGATATTATGATTACGATAATGACAATGATGATGACATTGATAATTCCAATGATGACAATGATAATGCTGATGGTGATGACAATGATAATTCCAATTATGATGCCAATGATTATGATAATTATGATGATAATTCCAATTATGATGCCAACGATTATGATAATGATGATGATAATTCCAAATATGATGCCAATGATTATGATAATGATGATAATTACAATTATGATGCCAATGATTATGATAATGATGATGATAATTCCAATTATGATGCCGATGATTATGATGATGCTAATTCCAATTATGATGCCAATGATTATGATAATGATGATAATTCCAATTATGATGCCAATGATTATGATAATGATAAAAATTCCAATTATGATGCCAATGATTATGATGATGATAATTCCAATTATGATGCCAAATATTATGATAATGATGATAATAATTCCAATTATGATTCCAATGATTATGATAATGATGATAATTCCAATTATGATGCCAATGATTATGATAATGATGACAATAAATCCAATGATGATGACAATGATGTTGACAATGGTGATGACAATTGTAATTCGATTAATGATGACAATGATGATGACCATGTTCCAGGTGATGGAGAGCGAGGAGTTCATGCTGCTGCCTGTCAACCAGCTGGTGGACATCATCTCCAGCGACGAGCTGAACGTACGCAGCGAGGAGCAAGTGTACAGCGCCTGCATGGGCTGGGTCAAGTACAACATCCAGGACCGACGCTCCCACCTGCCGACGGTCAGTGGCCCACACTCTACTGGCATTGTTATCATAGTTATTGTCAGGAGTTATCTCCCTTGGTCCCGAGATTACGATTTCTTCTGCTTTTTAATTTTGTTATTTCTTTTTAATTTTCGTTTTTATCATGTTTATATATTTTTTTAATAGGGGCAGAAAGAAACCCGCAACATCCATAGCGCTGAATGTTTCAGTAAACCTGCAAACACTGGCGGGTACTGATGGACCAAGTATGCTAACTGTATTGCCCATCCTATCGTGTCTTTGGCTCTGGTCCAATGATCCACCGCCCGCCAGCACTAACAGCATTGCTTTCATAGTTATTGTCGGGAGTTCTCTCCCTTGGTATTTAACATGGGCTGCATTCAGGCTACACTAAATTTCACTACGTTGCGATACAGTGGCCACTCAGCCAGCCTATCACACCACATAGTACTATGTTGTGCTACATCCACCAAGGGATTGGACCCTGTAGTATTTTGTAGGAAAACTCAAATTGTCCACAAACTGATTTGGTCAACGATTCAGCTGCAATGTTAGCCTAAGCAACACACCACTTGTACATGTATGTGCTGCATTAGAAGTCCTTAGAAATCTCGTGCTTGTAGCTGGTTATGCTTTGTTATTTAACAACTCCAACATGAATATGGACATTATTATGTATTTTTAAATTTTATTTCATAGGTAATTCAACATGTACGTCTTCCTCTCATGAGTCCAAAGTTTCTGGTGGGAACTGTTGGAGCGGATCTACTCATAAAAAGTGATGAAGCATGTCGAGACCTGGTTGATGAGGCCAAAAATTATCTCCTCTTGCCTCAAGAACGTCCACTCATGCAAGGCCCACGGACTAGACCTCGGAAACCAATCAAATGTGGAGAAGTTCTCTTTGCCGGTAGGTCTGTGGGAATAATGAATGATTGATATGTTTAATAAGGTTAAAGAGGCAAGATCATCTTTGAATAAGTCAAGGTCACTAACAGGGTTGTTAGATATTATCATTTCACGACGAATATGTTGTTTTTTCTCTCATAAATTTTATCATTTATCCTCTGAATTGGTGAGCGTTATGAATTATGACACTGACATCAGATTTATGTGCAAATTCGTTCCAATGTCTGATTATCCTTTGTGTTCACTAATATGGTAGTCCGTGGGGAATAATTACGATCAGTCTATATTTGGAACAGAGCACTGTTGTTAGAGATGCAGCATCATATTATTACGCGGGCGGGTGGTAGCGCAGTGGTAGAACAGTTGGACTTCGGAGCCAACGATTCCAGGTTCAAATCCCAGCCCGGGGGTCTGGCATCAATGTTCGTGAAAGTTCGCGAAATTTACCTGTAGAGTGGCAATACAGTTACCATCCCTGGTCTTGTTAGTACCCGCCGGTGCTCGCAGGTTTACTGCAACATTCAGCGCCACGGATGTTGCGGGTTTCCTCCTGCCATAGACTGACAAGTCGTGATATAAGTGAAAGAATCTTGAAATCGACTCTAAACCCCAAATAAAAAATTTAAATAATGTATTAATAATTGTAATCGTGTCTTCCTTCCAGTTGGTGGTTGGTGCAGTGGTGATGCAATATCCAGTGTGGAGAAATACGATCCTCAGACTAATGAGTGGCGGCTCGTTGCACCAATGAGCAAGCGGCGTTGTGGTGTGGGCGTGGCTGTACTCAATGACCTCCTGTATGCTGTTGGGGGTCATGACGGACAATCCTATCTCAATAGTATCGAACGGTGAGTCGGAATGAATTGTGGCATTTGCAAAATTTTTAGTTTAAAATGTTTAGTTTAAAATGTCTTAATTGCTTGAAATTGTTTGCAGATGATCGGTTCATCATTAACTATAACTTTGTAGTATACTGATATGTATATTGCATTCATTTTGAATATTTAGATATATTTTTACCAGGATAATAAAGCAATAAAACAATAAATCACTCACTCACCAGGATAATAAGGCAAGCACTCTGATAATCCTTAGGGGGTTGAAACAGAAAAATATCGTTATTATTATTATTATTATTATGGGTGAAATATTCCTGCTACGACGTAAAGCACTAATTCGTTCATTCTATTATTATTAACAATCCTTGCCAATTCAATTAGTTGCCAAATAAATTGATAACAATTAGGCTAGAAGAAAAAATCTCCCTTTTAGAAAAAAATAGAGAATGATTTTAAGTCATAATGTTTTGTTAATGACCAATTATCATGATATGTATACGAGTTTTGTATGTTTTCGCCCCAGATATGACCCTCACACTAACCAATGGAGCAGTGACGTGGCCCCCACCAGCTCGTGTCGCACCAGTGTAGGTGTGGCTGTTCTGGGTGACTATCTCTATGCTGTAGGGGGGCAGGACGGAGTATCCTGTCTCAACTATGTCGAGAGGTATGTCAGGTTATGTCCTGTTAAATTTTTCCTTCCGTATTACAATGTATATTACATGCTTGCCGCAACAACCTTGCAATACCCGGAATGTTACCTGGCTTCAATGTTCACAAAAGTTACCTTTCCAGTGTGGAATCATGATAGGATGCGTTGTCTGTACCATGGCAATGCAGTTATCATCCTTGGTCTGTCAGTACCAGCCACTGCTTGCATGTTTACTGCAACATTCAGTGCTACGGTTGTTGCAGGTTTCCTCCTGGCCCAAACTGACATGCTGTGATATCAGTGAAATAATCTTGAAAACAGACCTAAACCACAATTTAAAAAAATTAAATAACCAAGATTATCTCAGCTTCTTCAGATTTAGATCTGTTCACGCTAGATTAATCCAGCAGGCAGAGGGTTAATGCATGGTCATCAGTGCCAGCGTATTGCAGGTGAAGTAATCGTGTGGGGTTGTTTGTGGACCACTGAGGTATAGAGGTAGCGAGTCTGCCTCACAACCCGAAGGTCCCAGGCTCAAGCCTGGCTCAGGTCACTGTGTGGCACTCTTGAGCAAAATGCTCAAGTCTACCCAGCTGGAAAATGGGTATCCGGTAGGAAGAGATGGAATTATGAATGTTAACCTGTTTGGGTTGTATACTCACCAGGGATTGGAGAAGGTAAAATGAGTAAACGTTGATCCATTGAACAGGGTAGTATGGAGTCATGTGCTTTATAAACGTACTATTTATTTATTGTTTATTTTATTTATTCTGTCCCGTAGGTATGACCCCCAGACCAACAAGTGGGCCAAGGTGGCATCTATGAGCACCCGGCGGCTGGGGGTGGGAGTGGCAGTCCTCTGCGGGTTCCTGTATGCCGTGGGGGGCAGCGACGGCACCTGCCCTCTCAACACAGGTGAGAAACTAACCAACCAGCCGTCTCCCAGTTAGTGACAGTACCCGGCAGCCAATCATAACACAGCTGTGCTTATATTTGTCAATATCTCAATTCCCCATGCTAGAATTATTTGACAAATATTAAATCTTAGTGCTGGTTACAACTCATCGACTTCCGGTCCTGATACCATACAATCTCCGGAGATCAGACGGGCAGCCATGATCTTACAAGTCCTCCGCTGCAGACCGCAGTCGTCGTCGATCGTGAAAGGGAGGTCACCACGGATATCACGATGACAGACGGCACTACGGGTCTAAGGGGAGGTTATCGCGTCACTGGGACCATTCTCTGAGAGAACGGCGATCTGGGACACCAGACAGAAGCCACCGGTGCGAAACACGCCGTGACAGTCCACATAGATCATAATGGAGCATCATCAGGACCATGGATCATGATTTAGAAGCCATACAAATTTTCAAACCCACATCATACATTATATTTTCTAATTCACTGTCCTGTCTACAGGCAATTAAAAATTATAATCATAACTCATTAATTACAGAAATTTTACAGCTCCATGACTTTCTCGCAACCTCACAGTATGAGGTTGTCTTCTGCTGGTTGCCGGGGTCATGTGGGCATTAGAGGTAATAGTTTAGCCGATTCTGCGGCTAAGGCCGCCCATGGTATTTTAGTTTCAACAATGTCGGTACCATAAAGCAATTCAAAACAAAACATCTCTTCATACATAAAATCACTGTCAAAATTAATGGTATACTGAAATCCATAATACAATACACAATTTTCAACCTATCATTGGATTTACACCGTTGTTGGGGGTATATTGTCACCAGGACGAGTGTCCTGCGACGATGCCAGATCGGTCATACCGTTTTCAACCACTCTTACATTTTAAAGGTCAAGGTTAAACCTTGTTGGGTGTGACGAGAGCCTCACAGTCGAGCACATTTTGCTTGACTGTGTGGACTTTTAAACTCAGCATGCAGTGTTTTACTCCTCGCCAAATCTCAAACATCTCTTCGAGACTCACTGTAGAAGCTGATCCAGAAATGAGCGGTGGAAGAGCTAGACCCAGCAAGACCGACTCCAGGCCCCCGTTTCACAACGGCCTCCTAATTATTTAGGAGCTCCTAAACCAGTCCTAAGAGTAGTCACCTCGTAACAAGTGTTTCACAACGATGTCACAAACCTTATCCCTTCTTAAATCGGCATCTAACTTAGGAGGTGATAAACTGGGTCATGAAATTAGGAGCTCCTAAATTTAGGATGTCATTGTGAAACAGGGGCCTGGTGTTTTATTCCCGCATAGATGATTGGATCCTCCTAGATCTAGAAGAGGCTCATTCCACACCATAGAGGCCCTAGTTGACGTACCTAGGGACAACTGGCTGAACATTCAACACTCATCCTAGACCTACACAGACCAGGAATCCTGAGAGAGTGACAGGAGACATTGGGCCTACTGACTTCGGCCCAGGATGTCACGGCACGAGGAAGATTGATGTTTCGGTCGCTGCAGATGTGGGTCAACTGCCAGGTTAATCATCACTTGTATAGTACCACAAGGAAGATAAAGTACCTTAGTACATCATTTGAGAGTGTGAACAATCATATATTGATTAATGTCCAAATATAATCAAATCTATGGTCACAATTCGGCGGCCATATTGGAAAATTTCGGTTGGCCCCATATCCATATTTTCTTGTACTCGGGTGAAGAACATATCTGCCAAGTTTCATGCTTTTAACCCAAAATGCACAATTTAGTCACTAAGCCGCTCCACTATCACAGGAATTCACCTTCAGATCCCTCGACAGCATCCTGAGTCCAGATGACATGGAAGAGAGGTACATCGCTGTCAACAGTTACTCTCTTCTTTTCCTGCCGTCAAGATAGAACCGTGGACATAACGAAGAACACAGTGGCCCACTGGATCAGGTCACC
>JAUTBT010039323.1:0-17477 GCA_032361225.1 Lepetodrilus schrolli
TATATACCAAAATCCAGCCATACATGCCTTTAGTTAACGAGACTTTTAACTTGCGTGCCATTGAATCAAGCGTTAGAATGATGTGTGACTGATTGTATTCTACAGGACTATATGGAACTTCATCGATCAATACTTACGGTTACTCTGCAAACAACTGGCTTAGCGTGTATCTACATCCCTGTCTATCACTGGCATCCCATGTCAGTTTCACAGGAAGAAATGAACACGGCCACAATAGCACTTCGTGGCGATATCCACAAATACTGTCACTCTTGTTCCCCTTAACATCCTAGTCATTAGTACTTCAGAATTCAGAAGTTAAACCCGGAAGTCCCCGGAGAGAAGTGCATGCCGGGAAGCGGTTGTTGATGTTACGGACATGGCCCGCCTGATATCGACAACAGAAGAGCTCGTGATTGACGTGTTGCCTCGCTTCGGGAAGTACACAGGCCTGTGATTAAATTGTACGTTTCATTAATGAAATATATTTTGTTTTGTAGTTGATGCATGTAAAAGACATATGTTTGAATGTGTTAAATCAGCACAACGGGCATGGCTACAATTATATTAAGGTGTGAGGGTGATATATGTTTTCTTTCTTAAATTTGGTTAGGCAGAATTTCTGCAATATGTGTTCTATTTGAGATTAATGACGATTGTGCATTTTATTTCACATTCGCTTTGGTGAAGTAGTGTTTATTCGGCACAGTGCCGACTAAATTCATAATAAACACCATAGTTTAGCAGCTATGTTTTATACGAAATTAAATACACAAAATCGATCGAGAGACACTACAATTTAAGTACATTATTGAGGACTAATGTTGGGATGCCGATATGTATTCCATAAATATCAGAAACCTTATAAAACTATACTCTAAAAGGCCAGGATCCTTATATACTATAGTCTACACTGGCAAGATTGTCTCTGGACGATGGTTCCACTCAATGCATAGCTAATTCAAACCACTTGTGTTGATTTCCAATTGTATGTTCCCTAAGGTATGTTATGTAACAGCTATCTGATCGGTATTGTAACTTGTCAGCGTTGAGAAGTGGCGTTTTAAAAGCATAATGAGTTGATTGTAGTGTTTATTATAGAATAACTGTGCCCACACAAACAACACTGCATGTTAATTGCAAGTGATATTTTGTATCCAATAAAATAAATAAATAAAATGGCGTTGCGTCTACTAAGTCGTACATGAATATTCTTTTGCTAGACATATTTGAATTATTATTTGACTTTATCGATTAATAATAAACACAATGTATAACAAGCGATGTCGTCTCGTAGAATTGGTATCAACATTATTTGTTTCGTATTAATGGTGAGTTTGTGCATTTCATATGGTCAAAACTATGGTCAAAATATACATGTATAGTTAATTATCATAGTTTCTTAAGATGTTTATTAAAGTTATGTCTTCTTCTGCATCATCATCATAATTATAATTGTTATCATTATCATCACCATCATCATCATTATCATTCACCATTCATCATCATAATCATCATCACCATCATCATTATATTCATCATCACAACCACAACCATTATTATTATTGTTAGTATTGTTATTATCATTATTGTAATATTATTACTATTATTAATATTGGTCGTGGTACTATTAGAACAACGCAATGACCGTGTGATTGATTGGAAAATTTAGCGTAAATTATGTGTAAATGGCGAAAAGTACAGCGATGCCGTGAGGAAATATACAGAAGCCAGTTGACGGCGTGCGTCCTTGAATGTGATTAATCAAATTTCCTATCATTGATCTCAGAAGATGTGCTGTAATTACATAGCGCGATTCTCATCCTCGGTTTGATGGTATTTCTGAAACAGATAGGGAAACAATTTGGCCTCGACAAATTATCGTAGGTGTTATCAGCTTGATACACTGAGGTCGTGGATATTAATAAATCAATGGTGCCTTGATTATGTGAGTTAGTAATGTAAGACTGTACTGAAATTACAAGTAGAAGAAACAAAAAGAGGTATAAGTGTGATTTGGTAAAGGTGCATGCATTATTATGAACATTTATTAGTATGAACGTATTTTCTTCACGATTTCATAAGGTATTGCTTAATCCTTTGGCCGGCGTATATTTGTGTATATAATAGTTGCACCATTCATATTATGTAATCGATTTTCAAGTAAATGTATCAAGTGAAATACTGTATTTACAATTAAATGAAGATCTAAATGTAGACTAAAGCGAGAGAGAGGGGGGGGAGAGAGAGAGAGAGAGAGAGAGAGAGAGAGAGAGAGAGAGAGAGAGAGAGAGAGAGAGAGAGAGACTGAACTCAAGACGTTTTCATTGAAACGACATTCAGCATATAATTGGACAAGATTTTGTTCTAAACGTGAACAATACTAACAGCATGGTTAGTCTGAGCTCCGTCTAAAATAGTAAAACGGCCAGAGATGTGTAGAGTCTGTAGACATCCACATAATTTGTGTGTACTATATAACTATATGTTAATAGAAGATATTTTGCTGATATTGCTGACAGAGGAGATACTGGAATGTCAATGGCTGGATCCTGTTATGGGAGACTGCCAATGACTTCAAAGTATAACAGGATCCCGCCATTGACATCCCAGTATCTCTATCTGCACCGACATCCACTGTACCGACCACGGTGAATCGTATCTCGCTCACATCTCTATTCACAGCGTTGCAACCAGAACTGATGACAAGGAGGCAGAGTGTTTTATCAATGGGGGTCGGTCACGTCACGTCCTGTCTGTGAACAATCTGGTGTGAAATCTTACCTCGGGAGAAAGATGTCTTCATTTCAGCAGTAGAAGTTAACCAACTACGTGTCTGTAATCAGGATATACAGTAATTAGGATCACCTAAATAAACAGTCATCATGATCACCTATAAACACAGTCATCATAATCACCTATAAACACAGTCATCATGATCACTTATAAACACAGTCATCATGATCACATATTAACACAGTCATCATGATCACTTATAAACACAGTCATCATGATCACCTATAAACACAGCCATCATGATCACCTATAAACACAGTTATTAGGATCACCCAGGTGCGCAGTCATTAAGATCACCAAATCATTACTAAGCTACACTGCCATTGTTATTTATCCATATAAAGTCTTTAATTCCAATTGAAATATATTAATTCCCAATCTGGACAGTTGTAGCTACTATTGATTGTAAGTCAAATTTTAGTGAATAGCTGCACGTGTAAGCTCAGTGCATGACCCACCTTTATCGCTACAATACTTGAGAGAATATGGTTAGCTCAAACTATAGCGATGCACGTGTAGCATGCAGACTACCACCTGAAGCTGGTCCAAGTGTGACTTGCAATCATTGTAGCTACTATTCTGAGCAACGGCGCATTGTATAATGGATAGTACTGTCTTATTGTAGCTGATGTCACCTTTTAATTCTCTTTAATTGCAACACAATATGACATTTACTTTCGGTAAGGATACCGCAATCGTTTCAGTATTAAAACAATATCTAAACATGAAATTTAAGTGGATATATATATATATTGTACTTATATATTTATATTTACGGCATATTTGATATTGCTGGTGCATGTGTGGACAACGTAAATATTTTTGTATTTCACCAAAAACTTTGAACAGCAGATGCATAGTCTTTTTCTAATAATATGAATAAATGAACATCAAACTCCGAACCAATCACCGAGGGTCCAGGTCTGGACATCCTTGCACCCCAGCAGTAATTAATTCCGTTCAGGACTCACTTTATGTGGTACCCCTGGCACACATCTGGCACACATCCCGATGAATTTGCTGTAAAAATCCATCCAATGAAATAGATTTTATCAGTGTTCTATTTATAGCTCCTAAACTGTTTGAACGGAAGTAAGTACCGCTGGGGTGCAAGGTTGCTGAATGTCCAGACCTCCAGGTATATAGTCACGTGACGACAACCAGCTCGAGCATCAAAGTAGTCCTGGCAGCACGATAAATCAGAGATGAGAGTCCTCCATCTTCTCATAAAATACAGTGGCTTTGATCTGCTGTCAACTGAGCTTCTCTACATTCACGTTCCTAGAGGACGTCAGAGGTCAGCTGAGGGGTTAATGTATACATGTATACCTTTACAAATACACAAACCCCACACATCCGAATATGGCTTATTTCAATGTTAGCCTGACTGCAAAAAATGCCCCCTTCACAGACAAGAACGTGAATTGTTGGCTGCTATAGAAATACTTCAGTGGGAAAATATATATATTAACTATTATTATATTATTCATCGGATTCACAAATACGATTGATGGTCTACACTGAAGCCTCGGCCGACCATAATACAGATCACATCACATCTGTTCCGTTCCTGGCACTGAGGTTGCGAAACTCTTTCAGTACGATTTCCTGCTCCTAAAGTTTTGATCACACATCCCCATACATCATTTGAATTGAACATAAATTGAAAACGTTTGCAACCTCGGGGCTTGGAAGGATACACATGGAGGGTTCACATAGACACGTGACCATACTCACAGTAGTCATCTCAAACGGAAGTGAGGGTTCGGTGTAAGCAGCATCCGTGGCCATTGCTTCTTAATCGTTTTTGCTCCATGTGTTCTCTGTCCTTCCTACATGTAATGGAAACTTCTGAAAACTGGAGACCTACAGAGACCTCGGGAGAACTCTAGAGATGTGTGTTAACCTCTCTGGTGGCAAGTTCATCCTACATACAGTATATCCTATTGCACGGCCTTTGTCGAGCTGACTCAGCATCTTGCTGGAATGAATTCCGAGAAAGGCGTACAAATCTTACCACGAACACCGTTATAGCCAGGTGTGCAGTAGAAGTTTAGAAATTATACATTGAGTACAATGCTGCATTTGTGTAAATACGTTATCCGTATCTAAGGGACATTCATACTTTGTCCATATCATCTGAATAGTCACGACACTTCCGTATTGAATATGCATAACTGTTCTAATGTATTCCCCGTACAGTTTTGAATGAGGCTAGATCCGAGAACCAGTAACATGCGTATCACCATCTAACAGAGCCACAACACCAAGACCTGCAGATCTCACTCAGCGACTTTCTGTGGGTATTTTCTTTCTGCATTAATACACGAAAAACACCCACTATATTTACAATACTTATCGATGAATGCATAATGGATATCCTAAAAAAATACAAACATTATTAATATGTGTGCCATAGTGACTTTTTTTTTAAAATCGCACATTGACATATTGGACGAGACTTACACATTTTGTTCAGCGAATCCCACATCAGATAATCATCATCCGGGTTCCCATTGCTTCCAGTATGTTAGAAACTACCATGGACTCGGATGTTGGATCACGTGTTATCTATTTATTGCACATTGTATCACCAGGACTGTGGGTATCCTTCTATCATACTTCTACATTAGCAGATGTTATCCTACATACACTTGATGTCTACCGACTATGTTTGCTGAATTTACCCGGAATGATGCATGTCCAGCCTGGAGTAGTACTGATGCAACATACGAACTAGGCCTATACTAGAGGACTACATCATCCAACATAAAATAGTAATATTTGGAAATCTTGCTAAATAGACAACTTGAAGTTACTGTTTACGTCATACAGTGTGTATTAGCGACGTCGGGGTTACGCTGAATAGAAAGAGATGCTGAAATACGACACGTTACACAAGGCTTCATACAAATCTATAGTAGTATGTAGTGACTCTTGCTACAACAAAGCGCCCATACATAATCTACCCTCATGCATCTATTAAAAAAGTCTCTTCCGACAATAGCCTAAAACTATAAGGTCAAAGCAGAATTTCATATAATACCCTATGTACATGATTAGCGATATCTGGCATGGACATGGCCTGGGCGTTTTCATTCAGCCCCGTGTTAAGCTGGGTGTGCACTGCAACATTGGGATAGCTTGCTTTTAACTTCAGCAAATATTTACATGCAATGAATTCGCCTTGCCGGTCCACTTCTGGTCTCCCTTCAACGACAATAGAGATGTGGATAGTGAATGCTATACCTTCATTTCTGTGGTGAAGTAGTTCATTGAACTTGGAAGATGAAAACGAACTTTCGGTAATTAATCATGCATACATATCCCTTCACTGACGTAAACTGAAAATAGTACTTCTAAGGGAATCTAGTGAATTATCTTCATTCAACACCTAGTCCGAGATCCCGGATCGTCCGAGCCCACATCTTTTGATGGTAGTGTAAAATTGTTTCAGAAATATATTCAAATCTCAACGTCTGACGAATCTATCGGTGCCGATATCAGAAATCGACATTATATATGGGTACCCCAAAAAACGTAGTCGTTTTTTTTCAATGATATCATTTGTGTGTGTGTGTGTGTGTGTGTGTGTGTGTGTGTGAGTGTGTGTGTGTTTGTGTGTGTGTGAGTGTGTGTGTGCGTGTATGTGTGTGTGCGTGTATGTGTGCGCGCGCAATATTCTAAAGGTCTCCGTTAGGTGTGACAAGGCAGTTTTCAAACCATCGTATATCGGTTTGTGTGAGTATGTGTCAATGTGCTATGTGTCGGTGAGCCTCCGTCTAACGGGGATATAAAATACTACTACTGAGCAATTCTACATGTTACACGTCGCATGGTCGTTCACCGGAATAATGCTGTATTCTGAGAAATAGATATTTTATTCAAAGCTTATTCACATTATTCATGACTGTAGCACCTCATAGCAGATACTGCATGTGTATTTATAGTGTAATGGTATTATACCCAGTCGTAGTGGGACACTCTCCCGTGTACAGCCAAGACCAGCACAGGACATCACGGGGCAGCCCAGGACATCACAAGACAGGACCTGTGTGAGGCGTTGGTGGATATTGTCAACATCACCTGGAGTCCTATCCATCACGCTGTCAATACCTGTACTAATTTACTGTGACAATGCTGCGGAACTTAGGACGTTATGACACGGATCCCCAGGGGCCTGTTCCGTTGACTATTACTCGTGGGGATGTCACCCAGGGGCATGCTTTTACAGTACTTGGCGTTGGTCACGTGACCTGGCGTTATACTCTAGTGAATATTCCTCATTAGGTTGTTGCGTGGATTAGTACACGTATTGTACATAATCCCTGGCACAGTTCTCCAGAAGACCTTGCCATTGAATGACCAAGTCCTGCCACACGGCGAGACTCCTGGCTCGCGCTGTTGAGTGTAACAAATAACATGCCATTCCTCTTTACTCTATAGCACTATGCAATGGTATGGAGTGGACTATACATCATGCTGAACTCACATTGCAATGCTAGCAATAACAGTCATTCACCGTCATTCAACTATCTCCATGTAATTCTTGACAACGTTGCTACTTTATGACATCAACACTTGTGATCAGTCGAGGTATTAGAGCATCAAGGAAGGCTTGCAGTTAAACAGTGTGGCTTCACACACAGAATAGGCCTTCTTAAAATTATATCTTATTTTCGGTTACGTAATTACTTTTCATCACTAAGATCCAACCATTCTGCCTTTATTATCACGGAACTACGATCATACATGAAACATTGTCTTATTGGAATCATTCATCTTTTGCGTCTTGTCAGTATATTTTCCTTTCTCTTCAGTCTACATTGATGTAGAGGGATGTATTGAATGAATATTTTGCATAGCTTTATTACGTTTCTAATGATGTGTAACAATGAACTGTCATCGTGACCAGGTCAGCTGGTACTGAATACTCCAGTAAATCTCACACATCAACAGAGGGTGTTAAATGTTGTTTTAGTTTGAAGACAAGTCTTCCCTATAGAAACGTGTCCCCTGTAACGTTGAATTCGCCGAGTACGCCCCATCCGTCCACCGTGCCCTGTATACCACCGTTGTGTTGGTGCCACGGAGCCCATCTGTTTGGAGAAAGTATAACTTACAATATACCTCGGTGTCGGGTTGCTGTAACAGCCGCTGTTCATGACATCGTAAACACACCTCGCGACCCGCTGGGCTATACGACTGGAAAATAAGTAGCCAAGAATGTCAGATTACGCTTCGACTATAACTGGATTATGACAGAACTAGAACTCGACGACGTCGTGATTAAATCATAAATGTAGTCATTAGAGTGCACCTGCACTTAATATAATCCAGTGTAACCAGCCATTGAAGCTGTCGTACTGTTCTGTCCCGATTGTCCTATAGACGTCATGTCCTCCATCTCGTGCTACTTTCACACCCTATCCGTACCCTTCCTGCACCTAAGTGTACAGTTAATGAATTCCATTCTATACATCTACAAGATAACTGCAAGTCTTGTAACAGATCTATTGACTTTGTCATTGACCTCCGCCTATTCCTTTGATTGTGTACTTGACAGGTTCTACATCCATTAATGGTTGTGTTCATGCACCTCTATGTCCAACACACCTATTGTCAAGACCCATGACTGCGCATGTCCAGTCAAGAATACCGATAGACAATACAGAGCGTCCCGTGTAGACATCCATGTACGTGCACCTCGTATGCTTGCGGTGTATTTCCTTGTAATATTACAATAACGACAAAGACAAATTTATGTAAACAAGTGTTATTTATAGCCATGTATCAACCGTTATTGCTGATCAGCTCTTGATACGATTCACGATTTAGCCCAGGATCGAGACAAGTATCACAGGTATACAACATTAAAATATACTTCTACAGTCCACGATAATATAGCGTTAGATAGGTATTGCTAATATGTAAATATATTATCATAAATGTGTTAATGCAATTAGATTGTGTCGAACTTGGCATCACATGGATGCATCCAAGTTTGGTATTCATATTAACAGACAGTGTCCACTCCACGGACGTCATATCAGTATTGGTATAATTATTACTTGGTAATACATGTGGTCGACAATGCTATTATAGAATGTAAGAAAATGGTAAAATGTCCAAAAATGGTGTTTTCCCACAAATTAATAATCTATACATTGATGAATTCAACAACAATATGAATTAAGTGGAGTTAAATTAGCGCGAACATATTTTTTAGTATGGAGTATTATGCAGTGTAACAGATATCTTTAGTATTATATACACAGTGTGCCATTTGTAGTTTATATACATATAAATATACATCTGACATCATGAGCTGGGTTTTATCACCCACAATAAATAAGGACATTTACAAGTGTCTAACTGCTACTGTTATAATTCTATGGCCGTCAGCCAGACTACGACAAGCGTGGCTTGGTCGTCTGGTCGAGTGACGCCATTGACAATTTGTACATGCCTGGTGTCACAGCCTCAACACCCGAAGACTCGGGGCTTGTGATTTAATATGGTGATTATCCCCTTCAATACAGGTACTCCGGCCCCAGCCACTCAAGTGATCATTTTGATCAGATATTTTGAGAACATACTGGATGTCCAATCCCGGATTATCCTACCATTATTCGACAACATGCGACAAGTTAGCTGTATTGTCTGATTAGGTGAGACTGCTGGCTGCTGATGGTGCGAGTGAATGGCAATGTGTGGGAACTTATACGTCATGTGAAGAATAACCTTGATAATATTCAACTGTCGGAATGAGGTTATCTAGCAGGATATACAATTGTCAACAATGTCGATATATCTACTTATTACCACCGATACATCTGGCAATGACTATCTATGTTTTTGTTTGTTTCTTGTTGTTCACGTGTGCGGTGGTGGGCTGCTACGAGAACAATTGCGTACTAGAGACTTATGTGTACTCTTCAGCAATACATTGCATTAGTTCCACTTGCAAGCATCATATCATGAGACCACTGGCAAACATCCCATCATGATATCATTAACAATCATACCACCATATCAATAGCAATCATCCCATCACTGGCAATCATTCCATAATCAAATCACTGGCAAACATCCAATCGTCCCATCACTGGCAACTATTCCAGTTACTTGCTGGTTTCCCACTGTTAGTTTCTCGATGCTTGCACGTGGCGACATGTACAAGGACGTATTTTAGACTGTGTCACTTGTATCAACCGATGCCTGTGCGTTGGGATTATCCGTCACTTTTGATGAGGTCAAGGTCATAGAGTTAGCCAATAACCAAGCATAAATGTCTATATGGCATACTTTCCTTGAAACTTCATCTATACAAGGAATTAACTCTTTTGACTCCGTTGTTTGCCTGCCTGATGTCCTGAACGTCTCTATATTGTACGTCAGTCAGGTTCTGCGATCTCTTCACGTCGTACACATCCTGTGCGCGACCGGATGCGGATAAAAACTCACGTCTGAGCGCTTCCTGTGGAAAGCTTCTCCCGAGGTCCTCCCGAGTCATGTACTCCGGGTTAGGGTGCAGGACTTTCCGCCTCATCTCAACAGGACCCAGAGTCCTGTCGTAGTCGACTGGCGGCATGTCGCTCACCGAGGGGTAGATGACCTCGTCCCTCTCATTGCTGCCCCGGGAACCGTCAGACTTATGGCTGTGGTTGCTGTACACCGAGGACTGCGACGTCTGACGGCCGTGCATGACGTTGCGAGGACTGTTCGGGCCGCTGTCGCCGGTATAGTTGACACTTAGAGTAGTAGGTTCGTAGCTGTTGTAGCTTGCGGACTTGCTCAGACCATCGTGATGGCGTGTCCGTGAACTGTCGTGGGAGCTCGCGCTGTGCTGACGCTCGTATACGTTACTACGGCGGAGAACTGGACTTCCGGGACCCAGGTCATTGTAGTCCCAATGTGCCCTGTGACTGTCCACGTCTCTGTAACTGCCAGAACGTCTATTGTTCAGAGGACTTGTAGGCGAGGGAACGGGATAAGTGAATTCTTCCCTCATATCTGGTTGTAGAAGTCCGTTGTTTAAATCTGCGCTGGGTTGTTTCACGCTCTTAACACTGTTCTCGCTGTTTGGCGAGTTCATGTCTATACCGCTCTCGCCAGAATACTTCCTTTCCCTAAGGGCTCCGCCGATGATGTCCATGTTCAAACAACGCCTCCCCTTGGCGGCTCCCACGTCTCCGTGCTGTCTGTGTACAGTGTCATAGTCTTTAGGGGGAAGCAACAGAGGAGCGTCGCCGATCTTCAACCGGAACTGCAGCTCGTCGGTCACGGAATCGAATGGTTTCACGTCAGAGAGACTTTGCAGATCCGGATCAATCTCGTCGCTGCCGAAGTGAGGCGAGTCGTCACTGAACGAGCTGTTGCTGGCAGCAGAATCAACTGGAGAGTCCATGGAAGGATGCGGGTCGCTCATGCTGTCGGATGAATTGAGGATAGCCCCGTGACGTCGAGGATCTTCTATCTCGCCTCTCTCGAATAGATCTCTCTCCACTTCTTGGATTCGACCAGTGTTGGCGTCAGTCAGCTGTGTCGCCAATTCCACGAATGTAGCTGCAGTTGCGGGCTCATCGAATCTGTATACGTGCGCGTGGACGTACCTCTGTGTGCGCGGCATATAGCCCAGGTAAATAATAGCTACCGTATCGTCCATGTCGGGTCTCACTGACTGCACAACGAATGTCACATCACGAGAAGGAATTGCCGGAAACTTAATTTTCTTAATATTCCTTTTCTTTTTCTCTTCCACGTCTTGTGTAATTCTAATATCCTTCTTACTGACCTGTACTGTGAGTCTGGGAAGCTGGTCCACCTTGCGCTGCCTTCGCATTAGCATGTCCACAACAGGCGTCGTGTACCTCTCTCCTCTCACACCGCGGGTCTCCATCCAGCCCAAGAACTCCACGTAAAAGTTGGCTTTCTTGGAGAGCAAGTCTTTCGGTTTATTCCCTGAGAAGAACGACATTGTGGAATCCTTGTAAGAAATCACACGTCCACAGCTGGATAATCTCCCGCCTGTCTACATGAGCTAGAGTTGTCAACTACTAGCGTTCATCTGGTTGGCCTGGGCAATCTGCCAGCGTCCAGTCGAGCGTTTCAAGACGCACAGCCGACCTAGCCAAGCGGAGTCCTGTACAGCGGCTTCTTACGGTCTTCTTATTCAGAACCTGTCCAAGCTCTCGCTCACTATTTTTCTCTCTCTCTCTCTCTCTGTCCGGGAGAATTTCAATCCTTCCCCCAGCGGCAGGGCCCGACTTGTTGCTAAGCCGGCTTGTCCCAGCCACGCTCCGTTACATGTATTGAAGGGGCCGTGTATCCCCTGTGTACGACCAGGGTGAGGAATCTCTCCATTCACCAGTCAGCTATCCGGACTGCGGCGAGGAGTAGTCTGTCAGGGACGGCGCCGGTAGTTGAGCCTATCCCACCTGTTGAAAGAGAACAACTATTTGCATATCTGTTATTGAAGTGGAGCGTAACGTTACTTTGATTTCATATAAACGTGTGTCAATAGTGGGACGGTGTTTCTATAGTAGAGGAGCGAGTGTGCCTGACCACTAAACAGTCGGCTTCAACTCCATTATATCAGGCATTCCAGAAGTGCTTAACAATGTGTGGTATTATGGTATATATGCTTCATCCTAATAATGCGCTCATAATGTCTTCATAATGTTATGAGTTTGTGAATACACTATCCCAGCTTATGAGCAAATCATACTGTTTCAACAATATAAATCAGTAGCAAAACCTCAACACGTTTATCAGTTGAAACGTGCAATAGTGTGGCATGGTAGGACATGTGCCTTACATTAGTGTGATATTTGATGTTGCGTTGTAGGACATATTCTATAGAGTGGTGTTCGGGATGGCATGGTACAGCATGTGCTATAGTTTGGTGTTCGGGTTGGCATGGAAGGACATGTGTGGTGTTTGGGTTGGCGTGGAAGGACATGTGCTACTCGGGTAGCATTGGAGAGCATGTACTATGATGGCATAGCAGGACATATGCAATACTGTGGTGTTCGGGGTGGCGTGGTAGGACATGTGGTATACATGTAGCGTTAAAAGTATTCACCTTTCTGTATTGGAATTAGCGTGTGCACTGTCGGAGTGGACAGTGTTTACATATTCTACAGTCGCCTTCATATACTACAGTTTGGCATAAAATGTATTCACACCCCTATTTCGTAGATTATCTCGGTAACTACTTCATGGAAGGACAAACAATAATACTTTTCTTATTGTGTATGCCCTGACCAAAATTAAAAAGTTAAAATGTCTGCACCATTATTTTAAAAAAATCTGGTTCTATAGCTATCACTAAATATTTTGAATAAATATTATTTAATGCAGCAAGGCAACGTCCGAATGAAGGAAAAAGGCAAAAGGGCTCAATTTGCACGTGCGGGTGTGGTAAGAAGAGCATCAGCACGTGGAAATTGAGCCTGTTTGTCTGTTCCTTCCTTCGGACGATGCCCCTCTGCATAACATAATACTTGCATAAAATATTTGGTGATCGATATATAAACATAATTTTTATTACTAGTGCAAAATATGAAATTTTTTATTTTTAGTTAGGTTAGGGCATACAAAATATGAAAATGAAGTTTCCATTAAGTATTTACCGAGATAATCTACGAAATAGGGGTGTCAATGTAGTGTCAATATAGTATCAATGTGGTGTCAGTGTAGTGTCAGTGTGGTGCCAATGTGGTGTCAATGTGGTGTCAATATAGTGTCAATATAGTGTCAATGTGGTGTCAATGTGGTGTCAATGTGGTGTCAATGTGGTGTCAACGTGGTGTCAATGTAGTGTCAATGTTGTCAATGTGGTGTCAATGTGGTGTCAATGTAGTGTCAATGTGGTGTCAATGTAGTGTCAATGTAGTGTCAATGTGGTGTCAATGTAGTGTCGTTAGCTCGTCCACAATATTTACCTTCACACAGATAGACAGACACAAATATATTGTTTGTTTACATCTCACAGCAGGTTATGGAAACATCAAATGCATACAGCCTTATACAAATGTCGTTAGATAAAAGAGTCAATGTTTACCATAATATATAGAGAGCGATAGATAAATTGTTTGTTTCGTCTCAGATCGCATAATACAAACACCAAATGCATTATACAGTACTATCTTCGTTCACATTAGGATTAGATTCCCTTTGAAGATTATTTCGTTCGTAGAACCTGCAACACATATAGCGCACTAATTCCACCCATCTATATATGATATCATAATATTCGTCGTCGAGTATGGGTGAACGATTGCCGCTGTGACCAAACAATAACTATTTACTCACCTGCTAATGCACTACCATCTACACAACAGAATAAAGAAGTAGTTCAGAGTATCTGCCACTATTTATCGAGAGACTGTCAGCTGAGCATTATGTGAGTGCATTAATGTTTTACGTCACAGCGGGATTCTTTCACCCATACGTGACGAGAAAGCATTATTTACCTAAACGTAAGATTGCATAGACTATGTAGACACTCTATACAAAGATATATACAGATGCACGTGAATAAATAAAAGCTGTTTGCGTAGGCTATTTAAAGATGAAGGGACTGCACACAGAAACTATTAAATGTAGGTGTAAAAATAATCCTCTCATCCTCTCGGTAAACAAGTTTGGCGTCATAGTAATATCGGGTGGCTGTTACTGACCACGGCTTTAACAAATATCGAGTGGCTGAAAAGGAGATCTCAGGTTGAATGAGCAAGTTAGGCATATAGTCAAACAGCTTGAAACATCGTATTTATGTATATTCCACCGTGGCATAATTTAATGGAGCTTTTTATTAGGGCCTTCTTATACGGAACGGCCTTACTGTAAGGTTACTAAAAGTCTGTATATGACTACTAAGGTTGGAGTTTAAGGTTTGCGAGAGTTACACTGTATCGTACAGGATATTCCTGGTACAATAATAAAATTAACATGTCCATTTATATAGCGCCATACTCCATACTCGGTATACCTGTAGCGCGGACATTAAAAACACATGATAGCAATACAACAACGACAGTACTATAGCATTTCTTGAAAAGATGGGTTTTGAGACGTGATTTGATATCTAGATATACAAACAAAACACGTTATCTACCAGAACATCTAGATGTACAAACAAAACACGTTATGTACCAGAATATCTAGATGTACAAACAAAACACGTTATCTACCAGAATATCTAGATGTACAAAACACGTTATGTACCAGAACATCTAGATGTACAAACAAAACACGTTGTGTACCAGAATATCTAGATGTACAAACAAAACACGTTATCTACCTGAACATCTAGATGTCCAAACAAAACACGTTATGTACCAGAATATCTAGATGTACAAACAAAACACGTTATGTACTAGAACATCTAGATGTACAAACAAAACACGTTATGTACTAGAACATCTAGATGTACAAACAAAACACGTTATGTACCAGAACCCATCAGAACGTGACGTAGTAGATGTCCACACGGGCAAGGATATCAACATGATATCCTGTCTGTTTTCTCGGCAGCCAATATGATATACGCAGTACAAAGTACGCTATGTATTGCCCATTATTTCACCAGAATGTACAATGTATGTGTACGCTGCGTCTTCGTACTGGCCACGGGCAACGGCTGCTATACGTTGACATAATACACTACACATATTTCATTACAGCTCGCCTCAAAGTTACTGTCGCAGTCTATTCAAGCAAGGACTATGTGTTGGTTTTAAAACATGAATATATTTATAAACACAGTATTACACTACATCCATGCATCTAGCTGTACACCATGGTGACTTTTATACCGCATATAGTACAGCGTGCTCATTGATGGAATCAGGCAAACATAATTATCATACATAGAGGCTTACATTATAACTATGTAAATATATAGGCTACTGTGTAAATATATAGGCTACTGTGTAACATGTGTAAATTCGTGTCCTAATTTTGCTTGCCCATTACACTGCAGGATGTGAATAATATTGTAACATTTTGTTAACAGTACACGTAACTCCGAACGCTATCAGATTTTAGAAAGCAATCTAGCGATATTAAGGTTTTGTATGTTTATCTGCAGAGCCTTAAGGTGATTTATTTTTTCAGATGTGATCAAATCGGTTGCAAACCCGCAGGCGGCACATTAATTAATCAATGGTTGTCGTCATAAAAATATTACTTCTCAGAATAATTTACACATACATATTCATACATTAAACCTTAAAAAATATGTATGGAGATAAAGTAGTTATATAATGACAGTATACATCAGAAGAATATATTAAGAGCAGATCTAAGAAACGTCGGCGAATGTATGTGAATGTATGTGGATGTCTGTGGATGCATCGATGGCCTTGTGACAATAGTATCAGTATCAGTCGTATAGGGGATTATAAATCTAGTAGCATGGTTGGCGAGTCGTATTATGGGTCTAGTCGTATGGTGGGTCTAGTCGTATGGTGGGTCTAGTCGTATTCGTATGGTGGGTCTAGTCGTATGGTGGGTGGCATGGTGGGTCGTATAACTAATCAAATGATGAGTGGCATGGGCCATGGTCGGTCGTATAGCCAGTCGTATGACGGGTGGCATGGTGTATCGCATGGGTAGTCGTATGTTGGGTGGCATTTACGATGGTGGGTCGTATAGTAAGCTGGTATGGCGGATGTGTATGATGTGTCGTAAACTAGTCGTATGGTGGGTGGCATGGACCATGTTGGTCGTATAGCTAGTATGGTGGTGTGTATGGCGATTCGTAGAGCTAGTCGTATGGTGAGTCGCATAACTAGTCGTATGGTGGGATGTATGTCGTCGTATGACCGGTCGAAAGGTTGGTCGGTCGTGAATGAGTGAATTATTGTTTTACGTCACAGCGGGAATCTTTCACCCATGGGTGACGATGGTCGGTCGTCTAGTGGCCGATATGTTAGGTAGGTAGTCCTATATATCTATATAGATACGCCAACCTACCTACCTACCTTGTACTTCCTTATGTCACGGCTTCCCGGTTCAGGTCAGGAGGAAACCTGCAAGATCCGTAGCGCAGAATGTTGCAATAAACACCGGCTGGTCCTGACATGATAGCCCAACTGATCATCTTACTAAAGATGTGATTTTCTCAGAAACACGGACAGGGTGCGGCATGGAATTCCTACTGTTGTTAACTAAACCGTAAACAACACGCATATCCGATTTCTATATTAATATCCAAAGGAACGGCGTCTTCAATGTATCAATGATTGACGCATTCATCGTAGTACTTTATCATGGCAATACTAAACCCAATACATATAGTATACATGGTATACAGGTCTGCATTCGTGAATAATGTACGTATCCTTTGACAGACCGTCGGCATGTTCATGCCTCACGTCCGTCTCAAGAGGATCTGCACGTGGGTGTTGTGTGGACATTAAATATGGGTTAATGTTGTTGGCTGGTATCAGCTGCATATGGCTTGTTGTTGTTAAGTGGTATACTTCGACAGCAGCCATATGTGTGACAAGGCTGATGCTGGGTGGAGATGTCCATATGATAATGGCTTACTGCTGATGCTGGGTGGAGATGTCCATATGATAATGGCTTACTGCTGATGCTGGGTGGAGATGTCCATATGATAATGGCTTACTGCTGATGCTGGGTGGAGATGTCCATATGATAATGGC
>JAUTBT010039334.1:0-17476 GCA_032361225.1 Lepetodrilus schrolli
CAGTTTAGGGCAGGAGGAAACCCGCAACATCCGTAGCGCTGAATGTTGCAGTAAACCTGCGAGCATCGGCTGGTACAGACATTGCATCCTATAAATATCGCGTCAGAAAGGTAACTTTCGCAAACATTGATGCCGGGCCCCCGGGGCGGTATTTGAACCTGGAACCGTGGCTCCAAAGTCCAACTGTTCTACCACTGCGCTACCACCCACCCCGGTTGAAGTCCTAAACAATCAAATAACAAATGACTAAAACATAATAATTTAATAATAAATCTAATATTACATAAAATTCTTTCTAATTAAAAAAAAAAAAATTCTATTAGATTAATAAAAATTATGCCACCACAGGCTAACGTATCTCAAGTTGTTACTGTTAAGTCTATTTTGTAATTTTTGTGTATCATTACCTTTTCTTTGGAGTTGAGCACGACGGACTGTGTATGTGGAATGCGTACGATGTGGTGATTCTCTGATGTGATTGGCAGCCACACTCGAGCCGGGAGGTTCAAGTTCAACATTGCAAGCTCTGCGATCAGACGTGCAGCTGAAAAGTGGAGGCAAGATATTAGTGAAAACTCTTCAAAACACACTTTAAATATACAACAACTGTATTGAAAAGAAAAAAATGATATTTAGTGGAATTCTAAAGAATGTTTTGGGAAAATAATACATACTTACTATACTTGTTGAAGAAATTGAGGTTAACTTACTTCTCAGTTCTTTATTTGGCAGTAATTGCAGCTTGGACCCAATGTTCATCAAGGCTTTCACAAATTCAATCTGTGGCATCAATCGTGCAGCCTGGAAAGGGAGACAATTCAGTGGTTATGACAAAGTTATCTCCCATAGCTTAGTAAAACTGACAACTCTGTAAAATGTATTGTTTAAACACAAGTTCTTGATATTAACACTCTTAATTTATTTATTTGGTACAGTATCATTATCATTGATTTAGTCCACTGGTAAGAGAAGTCTAGCGGATTGACTGGTAGATAAACATACATCACAGTTGCATAGGGTTTCTTTCCCAGTGAGATCATTGAGCACGGCTTCGTTGCTTTGATGGCAGGAACATCCGTTGTCGAAGGCTCGGCCTGATGCCAGATCTCCAGCTGCTGACTGGATGTTAGGTGCACTCTCACTGTGTCGCATGTCCAGTCCTGTAAGGTGAACGTACATACGATTACCATTTATTAATTAATTAGTTCATTTGTTCGTTCATTGATTAATTCAGTTATTTATTTATAAGTAAATTGTTGACATATTCATTGTAACATCTCAGAATATAGTACATGTTTGTATTACCAACATGTCCCTGATTCGTCCTAATCAAACTCGCACAATAACGATTCAAAGAATCAACCAAAGAAAAGCGTTGGCACCTACCTGTAGCATCAGACCGCGAACGATGGTGGGTCTTCTTCAGACCGTGTATGCCCGCAGTGGGAGAGAGAACCTCGGGGATCTGCACAAACGGTCTGATGGGGCTGGTGACGGTTGAGTGACTCTTGAAGTGTTGCTTGGGCGGCCGCAATTCCTCGCTCATTATCATGTTCCTCAGCTTGACACCCTGCGAGTTCTTCCACGAGGGTTTGAGGACATCGGCTGAGTAGGCACCCAGCAGCCAGCAAGTCTGTATGGAGAAGTCTGCACTGTTCCGGCACCTGTAGCAAATCATTTACTGTCTTATAAATACGAGTTAAAAGATATAAAAAAAAATAATATTTGGAAGTAGGGTTTTAGAGCCTCTTTCAAGATTCTTTCGAAAATCTGGTAGTCACTTCAGTCCTACCAAGTAGCGTATGTCAGTTTTGCTTATTTTTATTTTTATTTTTTGATTGGGGTTTTAAGTCGCTTTCAAGATTCTTTCACTTATATCACGACTTGTCAGTTTAGGGCAGGAGGAAACCCACAACATCCGTAGTGCTGAATGCTGCAGTAAATCTGCGAGCATCGGCTGGTACTGACAAGACCAAGGATGATAACTGCATTGCTACTTTGCAAACATCGCATCCCATCAATATCACGTCAGAAATGTAACTTTCGCGAACATTGATGCCGGGCCCCCGGGGCGGGATAGTTTTGTTGATAATGGCATAATAAAATAAACGGAAAGAACCCAGGAAATGTTTCTCACCTGTGGACTAGATATGGGTGGATGGCCTCGGCCACGTCGTGCATGTGTATGTACATGTTGAGAAGCTGGGGACGGTACGAGTCGACGTCCGCCTCGTTGAAGCTGAACATCTTATTGCCTGCAAACACAACAAACAAACATCACATGATGACCATTGAGGGAGAATCGAATCAAACAGGACTTCGGACAAGTCAGATATGATCTAGACTCGAGATTATGAAACATTTTTTTAGTACGATTTCATGCTCAACTCAGTTTTGTTCACATATCCCCATATAAAATTTGAGCGTGAAATTGTACTGAAAAGGTTGTATCATTTGCAGGGCTCTACATTAACTTTTGAGGCACCTGTCCTGTTGGATATGAAACTACATGTCCTGTAGGTAAAGGGCTTGTTAATCTGGGCTATTTCACTTTTATTGTCTGCCTGTGGATAATACCTGTCCCAGACAGGCGGACAATCCTTACATTCCATCCCTGTAATGTTGGGACCAGGACAATTTCTCATAATATATATTCAACAAAATAAATAAATGGCAGGCAGATATTTTATGGGAAAGCTTTCTACCAAATTTCGGCACCCAGCTTTATGAATCTGGTGTCATTCTTCTTTCAATGTGTCTGCAAGTTCTCAAAGAGTACCTAACACCTGTAGATGTTTGGAAATTCTTTGTTGTTAAAACAATATAGAGCTAAATTTACATTCCCCAAAATGCTAGTGACCCGTACTTAATTTTGTTGAGTATAGATAGGAAGGATATACAAATTGTACTGCATTGGTGAAGGCAATTTATTGTGAAACTGACAAAAAATCATTCTAGCTCTGATAAGCAGAAACTTGTGTAATTGTTGAAGGGAATAGACATCAATAAATTTTGTTGAAACTCTCAACTATTTAGTCTAGCTCTGATGATCAATACCTCGATTTCGTAAACCTATAATCTTCTCAATGCTGAATGAATCATAATCGTAGCTTTATCATATTTACAAGGCAGATAATGTTGTCTCCAGCATAGAGGCTGAACCTACATGTGCCAGCCAATTTGCTTATAATTCATAAATGGAAAATAACGGGCAGCCAAGACAATGAAAGTTAAATATGTTGCATTAACAAGAGATTACAGATACCACAAAATGTAAGCCCATATACCAGCTATATGTTACCAGCTATATGTTACCAGCTATATGCTACCAGCTATATGCTACCAGCTATATGTTACCAGCTATATGTTACCAGCTATATGTGGATCATAAGGTAAGACCCTTCAGCTGTTTCAAGTGGATTACGCTATTGAACCAATTTACGATCATGCTGATTAAGTATACTGACCGACTGACCACTCAGTGCCATGGCCGTGCACATTTCTCATGAACTATCATCCACTGGATGTTTCAACATTTTAATATTAAAAATGTTCAATTAGGAGATAAGTATATGGTGTTTTGAAATTTGTGGGTGTTATTGAAATTTCGACAAATTTCATTTGAACCCGACCCACTTTATTGATCGACCAATCAAATTGCTAGAAATATCCTAAATGTATTACAATTGGGGGTATTACAATTGGGGTTTAGATCCGCTGTCAAGATCCTTTCACTTATATCACAGATCACCAATTTATTCCATAGCTCTGAATAAACCTGCGAGCATCGGCTGGTGCGGACGGACCAAGGATGATAACTGCATTGCCATGTTACAGTCAGCGCATCCCATCAATATCGCGTCAGAAAGCTAACTTTCGCAAACATTGATGCTTGGATTTGAACCTGGAACCTTTGGCTCCAAAGCCCAACATTCTACCACTGCGCTACAACCTGCCCCATCAACATACCTAGATACCTAAATATATAGAGGATATTCAATGTTTTTTCTCTCAAATAACATGTTTATCTCATCGACTGGAGTCGGAGATTCGATATTTCCATGATTGTGCAATTCATACGACTTCAGACTGTTGCCCAGGTTCACTCCAATTGAAAATCTGAAGTAGTCTCAGCATTGGGTTGTTATTATTAACTAATGAAAATAAGTTAAAACCTACCTAAATATGTCTGTACACCAGGCTCCTTTGAATTAAACAGGTACGAGATGGCTATGGACATGTCAAACAGTTTTGATTCGAACAGACGCAGCAGCCAGGACTGTCTAGGCACAGGTTTCAACCTTGTCTTCAACGCCCCAGGAAGGGGCGGCCTGTCTTTGAGATTCTTGTCCTTACTAGATCTACAACTTGAAAACGGGTGCTTGAAGTTCATCGACAGTCGTGCCCCCTTTTTAACATCGGGAGTTGCCTTCCCTGTAGTCCTCTCAGAATCACTTTGGTCCTCGTCTGCGATTTCCGACACATCCTCTTCTTGGACAACAGGAAGCATGAGCAATGCTGCGAGGGCTTTTTCTGCATCGGAACTGTCAATGTTGTCAACAATTTCTGAAGAGGTGTTCTCGGTTTCAGAACTGTTCGTGTTCTCTGTTTCTAAAATTTGAATAGTCTCCACCTCAGAACCATCTGTATTCTCCAACTCAGAAATTCCTAAATTTTCGACTTTAGTTTTCTCGCCCTCCGAACAGTTCGTTTTCTCCTCGGAACATTTTATATTCTCCGTATCCAAAGGTGGACCCTCCTGAGTGGCAATGGAGGTAACCGGAGGCTCCGTGACAACCCTGGACCCGTCCCGATTGCCGTAAATCTCTTGCAGCTCGGGCTCCTCGGAGCAGATAACTCTATCCATCCCATGGTTAATGTACCCGTTCTCTCGCAAGAACAGGTCGGAATTGTCCACGGAGCATTTCTGGATGAGCTGGGACAGCTCCGGGTTTTCCGTGTAATTACCATTGACCTCGAACCTTGCCTTCGGGTGGATGGCTGCCTGGTGGATCTGAACATCGATGGTGGATGTCTTGTGTTTCAGCTTCACTTCCATTTCGTCGCTCTTCTGGCAGACTGGTTCGCTTTCGGATCTGTCCCAACTTTCATAGGCCCTCCTGGCCTTGGACAGCGGCTGTGGACATTATCAGACCGACGCGATCTTCTTCCGATAGCAACTGTCAGATTATCTGAAAAATTATACAATATTATTATTATTATTTTTAGGAGAAAATGATCTGTATTTTCTATTTCTGTGAGATGTTATTATTATTTTTAGGAGAAAATGATCTGTATTTTCTATTTCTGTGAGATGTTTACGACAAAACACATGGGAAATTGAGAAGGGCCTATTCGAGTGTGTTTTGGAGTAAGTATCAAAATAGAAATTATCATGGCAAAAACAAATTGATTATTCTAAATTACACATAGTGGTTTTGTTTGCTCCATGCTGCCTTTACAGAAAAACTAGTAATTACATCACTTGGATTAAATAACTAATGATGTCTTTGTTCTTTCAGGAAAATCTGTAAGTTTAAATATTTAACACCTGCTGTGTCAAATTTCAACACCAGTTTGTGTAGTCAATTTCAGGCTGACCTTTGAAAAACGGAATGTTGCTGATAACACTTCCAAATTGCATTTTCTTTTAAAATAATGGCCATTACACAAAGAAGATTGGTTTTCTAACTATGGCAATTCTAGATGGCTATATTCAATTTCCAAAAGCACAATTGTGTGATGATGGAAATCAATTAAACAGAAAATTGCTCCATTGTGGCAAACAAACTTGACAAGGACTTAAATATAGTCAATGTACAATTTTGAAACTCATTATTACTTTTGAATTGATTTACTTGAAGATTGTATTGACTTGTATCTTTCAAAGTACCATCACTCACACTGTCTATAATATCCTTACTAATGTCAGGATCGAACCCAAGACTTCTGGCTATGTGTGTATGTCCTATATGCTCGACCACCAGAGCTATGCAGGTTACATAGAAATCACATGAAATTCATCAAGTTTGTTGCAACCAGCAACAGCACGTATTTCACGACATGTTCACGCATTGTACATGGAGCGAGATATATATATGCGTGACAATCCAGGAGAGCAGATCAAACGTATGTGAACGTG
This sequence comes from Lepetodrilus schrolli, assembly GCA_032361225.1. Classification (NCBI taxonomy): domain Eukaryota; kingdom Metazoa; phylum Mollusca; class Gastropoda; order Lepetellida; family Lepetodrilidae; genus Lepetodrilus; species Lepetodrilus schrolli. The sequence goes on from JAUTBT010039334.1 coordinate 6,143, forward strand.
TGCTGTAACATTCTTGTAACAGTCTATTCATGAAAAGCAATATCCTTGTGGGGCTCACACTTTTCTTTTATGTATCAACAGTTTCTCGTATGTTATATACATAACATTTCTAAAAGTAACCATTTGCAGAGTCATAAACAATCAGCCTGTTACAATCAAAGTACCTGAAATTAAAGAGCAAATAAAACAGCTCACATTACAACATACCCATACAACAAAGGTCTATCCAACTGTGAAGTAATGGAAGCCATATTTCTGAGTATACAAGAATCAGATCCTACCTCAGTGAATAGAGATGTCCAGTGATAGAAAGCAAGCAATGTTGGCGCACATGATATACACATTAATTACCCTTGATTAGTATTCCTCTGGCAAAGTGCGTATTATTCCAGATATCAGGTTGATATTCATCTCACGGATCCGACATATCAATATCCACTATGCACACCCACTCGGGCTTGTGTCGTGTCCTCATAATGTTCAAGACATGTCCATACAATAGCACATACACTGACTGATAATGTAGCATGTAATCTATATAATTAACCTGTGCAGAGATATGCTACAGTACTCCTTTACAACAGATGCCACCAGACAATGATCTTTATACGACACCGCCAGGATATATTCGAAATTGTTCTCGCTGGATTTTAATGAACTAGAATACAAGTTCCTTTTGTTTCCGACTCAAAAAAAAGAGAAGAAAAAAAGAAAAGAAATATAAATACATTTTAAAATAAGTCGCAAACAATTCTTTCTAAAATTATCTGAAAATGTTTAGCATGCAAATAAATACCTTACGAGAAAACCTAAACATTGGCTGTCTGAGGATACAATCGAGGATGGAGAGGGGGGAGGTGGTGTGATGACATACTAAAGAACATCCACACTGGGTTGACAGTTAAGACAAATATGTGCAGGAAAGCTAAAATTGAAGCCTGATTATCAACATCAAGATGATGCCAAGACAAAGGTGTGTGTGTGTGTGTGTGTGTGTGTGTGTGTGTGTGTGTGTGTGTGTGTGTGTGAGCATGTGCGCGTGAGTGTGTGTGTGCGCGTGAGTGTGTGTGTGCGCATGTGTGTGTGTGTGTGTGTGTGGTACCACAGATGGCTATCTGAGATTACTGCAAAAACTTCATTGAGCTAATTACAATTAACAATCCTAGTTAAACTGATAAAATCCAGTCATTTTTACTTACATAAGTTACAATTTATATAAACAATTTTATCTAAGAACACTACAGTTTAAAAAAGGTTTGTGCAACATGATAATTGATGATGATTATCACTGCAGTCAAAATACAAAAAAACAACCCACTTGACAATTCCTAAATTATATGTAAAAAAATACCTAAGCTCTTGCATTCAGATAGCGATAAATCAAGTCTGGTCTTCTGATTGACATGGAATACAATTCCCATACAACTGACCACAAGGCTGTACCCTCAACACTAACTATTGACGCACATTAATGTGTGATCAAGAGAGAAAGAGAAGGAAGGTAATGCAACACGATCGAAATCACAAACATATACAAAAGAAGCATTAGACCGTGAAGCATGAGACCTTGGTAAAATCAATTTGACTGAATCACATATGTGGGTGAAAGTGTAAAAGTGCAGTTTATGCAACATCTTGGTAATAGTACTAATACAGAACTTACATAAACAAACATGGTTTCTTATTATTAGAGGACTGAAGTAAGTCTACATTTATAAACAAACATGGTTTTGTTTTAGTTTCATAGTTATGTGAGATTATATAGCTTTGTTTTAGATGGATGATTTCATAGTTGTGCATTGTTGATGTAAAATGTTCTACTTTGCTTTTCAAAAATATATCAATAAATTTGTGTCCAAATAAAAAAAAGAGAAGATTTTGGTAGCTTTAGTCATATTATGTTAATGATGGAACTTAATAGGGTTACTAATACAGCACCTCCTAATAATTATTAATTTTTTGAGCATGGGTGAAATATTCCCGCAGTAATATAAAGCATCAAATAAATTAATTAACTAAATTTTAAAATAAGTTCTTCCAGTAAAAGGAGCCTCACCACCAATCTAGATTATAATATTTATAAGGTATATAAAATTAACATACAGCTGCCATTTTTGTCCATTGGAAATCTGTAGATTATTTTTCACAATTGTACATTTTTTCTGTTCATAATATTCAGGAATGTACAATTTTGAAATTCGTCATTTGAGATTGTGTGGACTTGTACATTTCAAACTGCAGTGTACCATCACTAACACATTGAAAAATATCTTGGATTGGACATTCTTTTTCATGAATCGTCAGTTACTAGGATTTTATCTTACGCTAATATTATCATGATAACGTAAACATTCTATTATGATCATAACGACAACTTTGGTCTTGGAGCTATGAGATTTCCTACGACTAAATGTCAGGCCATGGCTTCACATTGATCTAGCTAATCCATCTGATTTATATGTCTGTGGATATTTTCCTTCATAAAAATGTTGATAGGGTCTGTGACCTTATAAGAGTCTATATCTGGAAATGCGTTAATTACATTCTGATAAGCTGTCGTCAATATACTGTCCTCGCATGTATCAACAACAGTAGAATGACTCCAAGCTATTGACGATGGTGTACATTTCAGTCAACTCTGATGAACTCAATAAGATTCTGACCATCTAAACCATAATGAGAATGGAAAAGCTTCACACATTTCTTAATTCTCGACTACTGTCATCCCCTTATCACAGATAGAACTTAGAGAGCGTGTTGATGGAAAACTTCATCTCACATATTGATTATTGTGTGCTTGCGTGTACATTTATCGACGAAACAAACAGTATTTTTTCCCCCGATTGTGGACAAAAGAAATTGAAGAATGCAAGTTGAATGCAGCAGATGTTATCACTGGCGATCATTGCATTTTGTGATCAATACTTTCTGCATATTTAACTTGGATTTTTTTTCATAAATGGAATGAATCAAATAAGAGGCATGCTGTGACATTGCATGCAAAGAAATTGTACACAATTACAAAGTCTGCTGTGGACCAGTGTTGAATTCTGGTGTATGTAAGACCACAAGCCCTGCTCTACAGAACAATCTTACCACTACATTACTCCTAGACCGTAACATGGAGATGTGACTCTCGTAGAGATTAAGAAACATTTCTGAGTACGATTTCATGCTCAACTCAAAGTTTTGTTCACAAATCCTCATATAAAATTTGAGCTTGAGCATGAAATTATACTCAAAAGATTTTGTACTCAAAAGGTTTCGTAATCTCGGAGCCTGGTTTCATTAGATATTTATGTATATACTAGGTAGATGAAAAAAGACTGACAGAAGTTATCTGCAGTCCACTCGCAATCAAGATAGACAGTTGACATGGAATAATACTCAACTTACGTACAATCTGTGGGTATTTTTCGCATTATTTATAAAAATACACACCTCATTTTAAGGAAATTTCACTCATATCATACTTTTTCAGTTTAATGCAATACAAGAGGAAACCTGCAACACAAGTAGCACTGAGTATTGCAGTAAACCTGCAACCACTGGTCGTTACTGATGACTCAAAGATAACTGCACTGTCGACAGTGCATCAAATGTAATGAGCATATTTTTATTATGCCATATCCATGCTCGAAAGCTTGTTCATAGCGCTACGCTAATACACCGGTCAATGGATCAATGTGCATATCAAGACTGTGCCATTAAGCTCACAGTTAGTGATTTAGAATTTTAAATGTCCAACATCAAATTCTTCAGTATCAATATGCAGCCAGGATGCCAGTTTTACGTAATTCTTCTCTTCAGTGACACAAAACATTCACCAGCCTGCAGTGAGTGCACATAAACACTACGCACTTGTTAAATCACATAATTACAGGCAGTCTAAAATGTCATTTCCACTCTATTGCATCCTGCACTCTCAAGATGATGTCTAAAGATATGATTGATATACACAACGAGAGCCTTGAGATGCCCTACCATCTGTACATTGTACTTAGTAATCTTCGTGATAACATAAATACCCGTGTTAGTACCCAAAACTCAGCAATTTGCATCTATCGAAAAAGCTCAGTTCCAACTGAAAACTGCATCTTGGGAAGAAAAAGCAACTCAATTCACAGATTTTTTAAAGTTCAGCTGACTTCAGAGATTTGAGATTTTCAAGAAATCGCAGCCTGGTAAAAAATAATAAGACACTCTAGGGTGTAAGATATGCTGTTGATAATGAATATGTTAGTATAAAAAATATTATCTGATTATGACAATTTTTCCTTGCAAGTTGCATAGATATTATATATGTCATATATATATGACAGCAAATAAAACTTACCAGACAAATTCGACATAAACATTCACTTGAATTCTCCATAAACATCTTCCTTAAAACATTTCCTTCAACACACTGAATCTGACACTTCAAACAGTCAAATTGCATCCTGCATGCGAAATGGACATTAACCCTGACTCTACCTGTCACAGCGATTCCACCACCTGAGACACGTACATTTCCACATTCATTTCAACAGCCCAGTGAACAGTACTGCACATACTTCTGATGTCAGCCACCCGAGCAGTGTCTATTGCATTACAGGGGACCACATCACAGCATTGCGAGGCTCTACCTCCACACCTCCACTATCCTCCCGTGTCCATTGTCCTTGCTGTCAGCGATGCGAAACTGTCCATTAAAACAAACGCAGTCCCTGAATGAATCACAAGTGATCATGTGACTCATCCAGTCAGTCCCAATAACTAGTCTTGTGCTACTGCCCTAGTCTCAGTAACTGACATGAGGAGCCACTGCCAGAAGGTGGGACATTCACCAATTGCACATAAAACAGAACATTGACCTGGATAATGGGGTAGGATTATACAAAGATGACAGCATCTAAAAATTACATTAATGACGTAAACTTGTCCCTGTGATAGCAAATACCATATAACAGACTGTAAAATATAGTATGCTTTATTATGGTAGTAATCTTTAAAAAAATTAAATGGGGCGTAACTGGGTTTAGGAAAGAGGCTAGAACCATGACTATACAAAACATGATATTCAAGGAATGTTCTAATAATTGACATCTGAACATGAGAATAGTTGAACAGTGTTCTCTCTGTGGAAACGATAGTGCAGTATTTTAAATTATCTTGAAAACCAGCCCACGATAAAAGCCAAATAATCAATTATAAATGGGAAAATAAACACAAATCTGAAGGAAAATGTTACCAGTCTTGAACTGTCGAGATTTGACAGGCTTTCTGTCTCCTGGCCCAAGACAGCTTCAAACAAAACAAGGACCCGTTCAACAGAATGATTATTGGGATAGTCATAGCTGGCTGTACATTTATAGTGGCTTTGACTCTAGACTCCGTAGAGCAAAACACTGAGGCTTTTGCTGGTGCAAAGCATGTTGAATAGTGGTTGATCTGGAGAATTGAGAAGGAACCAAAGTGTTTTGGAGTAAGTATCGAAATAGAAATAGCTGGCTGTACAAGTGTAGTGGCTGACTCTCGTAGGGCTACAATCGTTCTGAGGAATGGGGTCCTGGTTATTATTAGGAACAAGTCAGCACTATAGTTATATCCAACCTCATTATAACACCATCAGACATTTACCAGGTAGTTTTTAAGGTATCAGCATGACAGAAAAATCGATTGAAGCGAAATACATGGTTAGTTTGAACACATTTACTAAAATTTCCATTAATGAAACTTAAAAATCAATTTCAGCAGAGGCCTACCTGTCATAATCTGTGAACTCTATGAAAATTTCAGTCAATTTCTATTTTGTTTCATTTTATTAATGTACAGTAGACTAGTTGTTCAATTATAGATTTAATGCTTATTGGGATGGGTCAGCAGTACTTATGCAGCATAGATTCAAGTAATTTAGATTTAGATTCAAGTCAAAGGCACATAAAATATGTAATAATATACCTATGAATTAAGTATATTTAAAAGCAGAACAATAACTAATATAATAATGTCTGTATGTTGATAGTAATAGTGTCATTGTTAATATAATAATGTCTGTATGTTGATAGTAATAGTGTCATTGTTAATATCATAACGTCTGTATGTTGATAGTAATAGTGTCATTGTTAATATAATAACGTCTGCATGTTGATAGTAATAGTGTCATTGTTAATCGACAACATGATGAAGAAGAATTCAAATTTTTTCTGCCACATTCACAATTCGTATTGCACACTTGCTAGTCACCTTTATTGGAAATAAAAAGTCGCTCCTTAAATAAATATTTGTCCAAGGTCCTTCTCTCATTGCGGAATTTCAAGAGTAAATCAATCTTAACCAGTGGAGTCCACAATCTTGGATCTGTGGAAGCAGTTAGAACGTTTACAATTGAAAGCTAGGTATGCACGTGTCCAAAAATGCTTTCTGAACTGATTTATATTCAATTATTAACTTTACATTGTAAGTGAAAGAATCTTGAAGGCAGCTCTAAACCTCAATTAAACAAAACCAACATTTTAGTCAACACTACATTATACTTCAGTAATCATATATCAGACTCAGTATTTCCCTCCTAATGCTTTTCCATGAAATGCCAGTTTTTAAATCACCTTTCAAATTTTCCTTCCCCCCCATGAAAATTGCCTATATACCCACACTAACCAAGATCAAAAGTCACATTTATGAATCATCATGTCCATGTCTCCCACACAAATTAAACACCAATGGGGTGGGGTTTGGGGAATATCCTGGATATATATCTGCCTTCTGGAGCAAGTATTGATCTGATAAGGCAAACGTTCTCGGCTTTATTCTGGTTGTGTGAGCCAGCATAAGGAACAGACCCAGGCAGTATTCCAGTGTACTGATAGTAGGTGTGGGCCCCATGGGACCCCCTAACACACCAACCCTAACCAGACAGGATGACCTGAGAGTGATAAATTAGAGGAATAAATGTATTTGGGGTGCAAGGAAATTGTGCAATTAGTGGCAGGGAATATATTCCTGATCACATTTACATTACCAGCTTACAGTTACAATTGCTCGTCATTTTGCTACACTTGCCAGTCTGAGGAGCAGGCCTCAGAGTGACATGGCCATGGCTCCCAAATTAGTTGCTAAATTGAGCCCTGAGGAAGTTCCTTCTTTAACATGATGGTCATTTTAATCTTGGGTTATATTTTAGGATGTTATTACTTGGCACAAATGAGCACAGATATTTGGTTAATGGAAAACAAGATTGCCGACACACCTGACATCCCTGTATGTAGAAGAAAGCTTTTCAAAAGTTAATTTCAATTTGTAATATTCTTGCTTCATAAAGTTTATCATGCAAATCATGAATAGACTTTTTATTTTTATTATATATTGATCATGCTGATTAATTGATTGATTGATTGAATGCTTTATTTCGGTGCAGGACTATTTCACACATACACGACAACTTCTTATTTTTTTTAAATTGATTTTTATTTTAATTCAAAATATTCTATGTTGGGGTGAAGATTTATGCATTACAGACATGGCTGTGCTCATATCCTGACTTGTCAGTTTCTGACAGGATTAAATTTATGACATCTTTAGTGCTGGAGTAAATCTGCGATAACTGGCTGGTTCTGACAGCCTAAGGATATTACAACTATATTGGAAGAGTGCAGACATCCTATCATGACTAGGTCCCCGTTCCACATACTGCTCGTAGCGCTACCAGTGTCGTAACTTCATGTTAATGTGTAGGAGTTACGACTCACATAATGCTACGATCATGGGTGGAACGAGATCCAGACCAGAAATAGTCCAGATGTTCAGTATCACTATATAATTCCTAAAATTTCATTTATCAAACAAATGTAACATTTTAATTACAGTTATATAATTCCTAAAATTTCATTTATCATACAAATGTAGCATTTTATTTGCAGTTATATAATTCCTAAATTTCATTTATCATACAAATGTAGCATTTTATTTGCAGTTTTATCATTCCTAAATTTTCATTTATCATACAAATATAGCATTTTATTTGCAGTTATATAATTCCTAAAATTTCATTTATCATACAAACATAGCATTTTATTTGCAGTTTTATCATTCCTGAAATTTCATTTATCATACAAATATAGCATTTTATTTATCATACAAATATCATACAAATATAGCATTTTATTTATCATAGCATTTTATTTATCATACAAATATCATACAAATATAGCATTTTATTTATCATACAAATATAGCATTTTATTTGCAGTTTTATCATTCCTAAAATTTCATTTATCATGCAAATGTAGCATTTTATTTGCAGTTATATAATTGCTAAAATTTCATTTATCATACAAACGTAGCATTTTATTTGCAATCACTTTCATCAGGATGCACTTTAAAGTTTTGATTAACATGAAAGAAAAAAAGAAGCAATTAGACCTATTTTGTAAACAACATAATATATTTCTGGCATAAATAGATAAATTGCCACAAGTAGATCTCATATATAATGTAATATAAGCTTTCCTTTCATTCACAATATCAATCTTCAGCCTACACATAAATCTTATCAATTATTTCAGATGTTTCACACCTGCATTATTTGTATAATTTCACTTGCATCATAAGTATATTCCGACACAGGTGTGCGGTCTGCAACATATGATAAATGTATGCGGTAATAGCAGTCCTGCTGTAAAACTGTGTCTAAAAGATGTCAAAAGATGTTACTTGTTGTTCCCCTGCTTGGTGCTCAACATTAAAGGGGTAGACTGGTCGGCTCGGAATCAGCATACTGTGTCTGAGTGAGTGGAGTATCCATGTTCTATCTGCAGCATGACATTCCAATTGAGCTAGCACTATAAAAACTGGTGGAAATCCAGTCTAGTACAAGCAGTACATATGCATGCAAGCCTTGATGTGAGTGAATACATCTTGAAAGTGACTTTAAACCCCAAATCAACCAACCAATTAACCTGTGTATATTTCACGTATACTTCAAGACTATGCCTTAGCCTCTCCTACTATAACATTGCAGTACATTGCATGGCAAACTGTGTACATTTCAACACACAAACATGCACACACAAATGTGCACAAGTTAACACATGGTCATCTTATAAGTCATAAGAAATGTACACAGGATAACAACATTGTCCAAGCAGGACAAATTGATAAAACATAATGCATCCATTTTTATTCACTCAAACCATCGTGATTTGTAAATTTATAGATCCAAAGTGAAAGCCTGTAAAAAGAAATACAATACATTTATACTCACACTAATCTTGACACATTAATTTCTGTACATAGCAACTGTTGACATCAATATGATAAATGCACTGTGTATAATTTGAATTTGAGCTGTACAATCTGTGCTGTAGTTAGTTTTCTCTACATAATTTTGCAATCAGGTCTGACTCAGAGGTAGTCACATGGAAATGACTGTCACAGAGTCAGGCCAGCGATGACAGGTAAATGTTGGCACCTGTGTACATTTCAGTAAAAACTGGTTGTCAACATACTGAGGTAATGTCAACAATGATAGACAAGCAAACTCTTTTTGTCATCATAAATGTAAGTGTGTGGGGGTGGGGTGGGGCTGAGGTGGTTGGGGGTGGGGTGAGGGGGGTAGGTGAGGTGGGTATGAGGGGTGGGGGTGAGGTGGGTTTTGGGAGTGGAGGAGGAAGTATGGGGTAATTCCATACCTAGCATGTTCTATCAAATTACAGTAGATTATTTCATCTTCCACAAGAAGTTTCAATGAATGACCACCACTTGCTTATTTAGTTCACTGCTCCGTAAGTGAAAACATCTGGAAAATGACTCTAAACCCCAATGAAAATTTAAAATAAAAATTAAAATAAAAACATTAATCCTGATTTGTCACTGCTTTCTGTCAATGTTGGAAAATTTAATGAAATGTTGTCCACACATTTATATTCTAAATCTATCCAATTCAAACCTCTCAATACTGTAACTAACAGTGCCTTAAATTCAGGTAACAAGTGATATCATTTTTATTTCTTTAAAGATTATTGACACGGGTATATTTCTCAAAATTGATTGCACAGATCTCTACAATTATGGATACAATCAGTAGTGGGTGGGGTGGGTATTACCATATAGCATTTTATAAATAAATAACGATTGCAAGCGCAAAGACAAAAGTGATCAATTGATGTGAACAACACACAACTGTGACCAACTTTAAATATGTCCCACTTCTCAACCACTGGAAGCCCCACAAAACAGAAACTCACAGACATATAGACATCGATGGATGATTAAACAACTTGAGAATTACTTACACAGCTGGTGGATTGTTTCTCCAATACTCCCGTGACCCAGTGTTTTCCCTGTAATGTTTACATTCACAGTGCAGGGGTCACTTCTAAAAATACGATGAGTAATCAGTTGTACAAATACGATGAGTAATCAGTTGTACGTATCTGTGCATATCTTGTCAGATAAGATCTGTACCATGTGACAATGCCAGTGACCTGACTGTAGTAAAAACAGGTCTACTTCACATCACTCTGATAACTAAGATCATCAGCTCATTAACCCTCTACCTGCTCCAGTGCCTGTGCCTAATCCAGCCGGTAGAGGGTTAAACAATATCATGGGCTCTCCGGCAAGACTCTTAAGTAACATTAATTCCAACCTTAGTCGTAGACTAAATCATTGCTACTATTGCTACGGCTGGAGTTAAAGTTATACTGTTTTACCACGAGAGCAACACTATGTGTGAAAAGGTGAATATATAGGAATTTACAGGTCGCTCTGGAGGGAATATCGACTAGCATACCTGACAGTAACTAATACAGATTATACCACTTTTACTAACGAGTGAGTGAGTGAGATGATGTATTGAGAAAACGAAAGAACTTGAGTCTTTGCATTGGTAATATCTTGACCAATCTTCCATATGGAATTACAACCAAAAAAACCCACTATATAATATATGATGTCAAGTAGTAATCACAACAGTAGACATGGTAGAACAGTCTTCTCTTAAATTTTATTAGAATCTATTAGCTAATCGGTACTCACTGCAAACACATAGGTAACACCTAGGGAATCGGCGTACTCAACTAAGAAAACAAGGAACACCATGAAAGAAATGCCGCTGGGTGCTCGCTGGGTGCTCTCGTGGTAATACTTTTAATTGATTTCACACATAGGGTCACTCTTGCGGTAAGACACCATTTTATACATGAGGTCCCTGATATATCATGCATGTTATAAGAAAGAGTGCAAAATGTATTATAAGGTTTGAAATGAAACTGATACCTAGTCTGTGTCACACCCTGTTCTCACCAAAATCCTCCTATTCAAAATTTCCCCCTAGAGCAGTTAAGCAAGTCT
>JAUTBT010039345.1:0-17474 GCA_032361225.1 Lepetodrilus schrolli
GTATAATAGAGAACATCTCACTTTAAAATAGGCCTACACTATTGAGAAGAAAAAGTGCAAGTGTTTCTAGTTTTGTGTAACGGGAAAATCCTGTTGATGTTATGTCAATTAAGTACATGTATGTTGAAATCAAATCAATCAATCAATAATTAAGTTGAACACGTGCGTGTTCTTACCTCAATGACTCTTATTACTTATTTCCTAGATTGCTCTCTATATATTTTCAGCATTATTACCACACCATATATATTATATACGCTTCTCGTTGAAATTATAAGAAACGGACGTAATAGGTCCACGTAAGAATCAAACGATGCAGTTTTCCTTGTATATTCGACCTTTTCACCACATACTCACGAGGGTATCCATTTGAACGCTGCCTCCGGTTCATTCAGGCAGGAAACCTGCAAAGTATAGTGTTGACATAGATAAAAAAATAAATAAAAAAACGCTTAATACTATAGCCAGGAACAGTATTTCCTGTTCACAGGCGTAGTCCATCGATATATCGGCCATCTCATTACCGGACTATCGTGTAGCCGTGGCTTGAAGAGTAGACCAAGGCTATTCCAATACTGAGTTATCAATTGTGAATGGGTATCCGTAAGGTGCATAGTAACGTATCTTTCTGGCATGTATTAAGCAGTATCATGGTAGTCTGTAGGTATTAATGCCAGTTATCTCGTTTGTATTTTCACATTCATCCCATCATATACTCAACAAAATAAATTAAGGTCCGGTAGATATTTTGTGGGGAAGGTTTCTACCAAATTTCGGAACTCGGATTTAGGATTCTGGTGCCGTTCTAATTCCAACGCGTCTACCAATTTCTTGAAGAGTACTTAGAGTCCGTAGCCGTTTGGAAACTATTCGTTGATAAATGGTATTAGCTAAGTATAAGCTAAATGCAATGGTATAAAAGTACGACGTTATATGAACGCATAATGTACGGTGCAGATGAATGTTTACCTGGGGATGCACTAAGAGTAGAAGGAAAGCCAAGAAGATGAAAAAGAATATAGGCTTCCTTTTACAATAAATATACCTGGCGTTAATAATTGTTAATAATTATTTGGTCGGGTGATAGTATTGTAGATCGTCCTGAGTTCAAACCCGGCATGAGAATACAGCAAAACCGCTAGCGGACGTTACCTTTTCGACCTGCTAATGATACCCAGGTTTATGCGTGCTAACTGTCGCAGTGCAGATATCTTATTGGTTCGTCAGTACCAGCCAGTGCTCGCAGATTTACCAGCCGTTTACTGCTACACTCAGCGTTAATTACGGGCATTTCCTCACGAACAAGTCGTGATATGAGCGAAATATATTTGAAAGCATATTCACCGTTTTATAAAACCGCGAATACTAGATCTATCGTAAAAATGCAAATTACTACAAACTTCAATTGTTTACTTCGCAGTCAATGTCTGTCAAGATTAACTTAAGTAAATTTCTGTCATATTTATTAAAAAAAATTCTGTTTACGCAGCCAACATAAAATGTGAGCGGTTATATGGAATTGAATTGAATTGATAATGAGATGAGCTCGCGCGATCATGAGTGAAATATACACAGTAAATTTTTAGCAGGAAATATTATAGATCTTCAGTTTTCCCACGTTCAACACGAATTCCTGTGTATTACGTCGACGCAAATGGGCGAAAGATTTCCGCAGCGACGTTAAACTCCATAATCACTCACTGTGTATTACGTCACATAATTGTGTTAATCACGTGACATTTGACAGCCTTTGACAAGTCGAAATGTAGATCGAAGAACGTGCACATGAACAATTAAAATGTCATTTGATGATCAAGACAATTACAGTGTATGTGACGTAATACACATGAATGTTCGCGTTTGAAGTTGAACGTGGAGAAAAGTGTAGGTGTCTATTGCCAACATTAAACGCATACTATCACATTTTTTAAATGTCGCATTTGACCCAATACGAGTTGGAAATGCAAAGTATATTCAATGATCGTACGTATCATCGCATTTGTGTCGCAAAAATGCCTTCCATGTATCTACGGCACAGGGAAATCCCTTGCAAACCGCTACACCAAATAATGCAAATGGCGTATATCTTCGCTGTGAGGAGCTTCTCGCAGCGACGTTAAACAGCAATTAAGTCACACGCACTGCTGGAGATCGATGACGTATATACTTTGAGCGTAGCTATACATATAAAAAAAAAATATAAAATATCAAAATGTTGAAAACCAGTGGGATATACTGAAAATGTAGCTAGTTGCCCAATATCCTTGTGTAGACACATCAAATGTACATGCTTTCAGATAAAAATACCTTTGAACATGAAATATGTAAACAAACTCGTGCTATTATGCCTTAAAAGTTTAACCTTGCCTCAAATCACAGTAGCTAAAGATATTTTCATTTATGGCCATCCTCGAAACAGACCATGGCATTATGGCTAATTAACATTGCCGATAAAGTAGGCACAATGGTCTAGGCTTTGATAGTGGCACCATGATAGCTGCCATAGGGACTGTCATGAAATTCGCGCCAGTGTAGAAATATCATATACTAGTATGTGGAAATACATGTTTCGACAATGTGGAAGTTACAATAATATTTGTTAAAAAAATTTTTCACAGTACAAAAATAATTATTATTGGGTTTCGGGGTATAGGAGAAATTGCAGCTTGTGAAAACCGGTGCGCCCCGGAAACGACGCTGGTAACGAATACTATAAACTGCTCCGACACCAATGTTTTTATTTCAGGCAAGATGACAGATACTAATACTGACCCTATAATCAACAGTAACAATATAAACAGCATGAATGGACATATGTATATGTAGAAATATATATAAAAGTAAAATAGATAGAAATAAGTAAAATATATGATATATATATATACAACACCTACGTGCAGTACAGAGTGGAGAACGTCCAGATATTCAGTGCTAGTAAATAATTCGAATGTCCTGAGAAAAGGAGTGAATTGCCTGTTCTTGCTAGACACAAAGAGAATTCTGGCGTAGATGAGTACAGCACTACGTACATATTTCTAAAATTGATAAATAGTATCAAAAAGTCAAGTAAAATGTAATATTGGACGGAATATATAAAAGCGTTGTATTTCCAATGCTGATAAAGCTGAACGGTGTAATTATTACACAATTACTGAGTAGATTTTGGCAAGGAATAAAGAAACAAATTGACATGATTTTGCGCGACAATATTTGATCACTATGGTATTGGGTATAAACATTGTAAATTGCGTATAAATTTATACTGCGTAAATTGACATGTGTTTTGCAAATGGACATATCGTATTAATGTATACCAACGGTGCATGTAGAGCTGACAATGCTATTGCTTAACTAGATGAAACATATTTTTTTTTAAACACTCAATGTTTGCGTTTAATAGTGCAATAAAAGACAAAATATATTTTGTAATACCCTCCGCTATGCTTCTCGTGTTCTCTAATAAATTCCCATGCAATCTATTTCTAAAAACAGTTTGTTACATTTCAAAATTACTCAACGTTGGTATAACCTCGCCTATGGTGACAGTGTATCCTGAAGAAATCCACAGCTAAGTTGCTAGTAGCAAAATATAGATCTATATATAGAAGAAATATTCCGAAGTGAGGCAATGTTATAGTGTAATAAACTTACCTTTTCAGAACCAGATTGTGTGTTCGTTTATTACATAGCATAAGAAACACACCAGAGGGTAAAAACATATGTTCTTTTGTGTATATTATACCATTAACTCTCTCCATGCTGGAGGCAACCGGATATGCCATAGAGAGCAGTGCCTGTGGCTAATCCAGCAGGGAGAGGGTTAACCGCAAACACTGACTGGTTTTTGACTGGGTTCCATCTAGTAAAACAATGAGTATTATTATTATCCGATTTACAAGCACGTGAGATAATGCTGAGATGTACACATTGTGGAAGATTTGTTTGTGGTGACATGATCCACGTGTGTGGTTAAATTTAATGAACACACTTTAACCACAACAACCTTCTACAATTAACATGAACAATTTATAATGATTCTTCTTTTCTAGAGAGAAAGAAAGTGTAATAACATAAAGCGTTACTTTAGCTATATTAGTGAAGGTAGCGCTTCAAGTTCATCTCCAGGGCAGCCATTGTCATGGATTATAAATCAGAATTTCTAGACAAGAAATAACAAATTATTTGACAAGAAATAGAAATGATGAAACAAGAAATAGAAATTTAGTGTCAAGAAATAACAATTAGTTGACAATAAAAAGAAAAGCATATACCATTGGTAGTCCCGATCCCTTAAAATAACAAATTTCCTCATCGTTTAACCAAATTCAACAATACAATAAAAGAAAATCCCTATCTTTTCCTGGACAAGGGGCTACCCTGAGTTCAAATCACATAAACAAACGAACGAATACAATCTGAAAGGAAATTACAATGTATTGCTCTATCCAAAGTTAAAATTGGATTTGTTTTGCTCCATTCTTTTCTTTTCTTCTTTCAATGTAGTATATCAATGGCAGCTCAATGTCTATGAGATTTTGGGGTCGATGGTGAACACTACGGATGTAGTCGCGCTGTTGTCATCTCTGGACTCTCTCATGGGCTGGAAGGACTCTGCCATCAGAAAGAAACATCTCATTAATATTGCATTCATGTGCTACAAACGTTAACAAGTTTGTATTATATCATACGACCAATATCAGCTTTGAATTGATAAGGGGCTCACTTTGTATCGTTGTCGGGATCACATTCTATTATTGGTTTGAAAAATAAATGAGCACATTTGCTAGTGCCTTCCGGTAGAATTCGCTCGTTGCTTCCGTTAGATTCCGTTCGTTATCTCGCAGAAATATTGATTTATTAGTTAACCAAGCATGCATACCTGTTCTGTAACTAACATGATGTCAAACGGTCAAACCCACATCCTGTCAGCCTAACATGTACAGAAGATATCCATGGATACCATACATGTATACCACCCTTGAGACACAGTTAACGGCTGATTATTATGTTATATGGCATATGTATTGCAGTTGCAGGAGTTTTGATTTTAGCATAGTGTCTAACAAACACGATATACTATTCCACTGTGCTATGTAGTACCCTTGGGATCCTGTGAGGTGTGTCAGCGTTGATTGGTTTCGTCACATTTTCTACCCAGGTCCCATCTATCTATCTATCTAAGATATGAAGTGTCCCACAGGTACTATAAATAAAAGTGTAATAGTATCCCATGGCTAACACAGGATGTTGTTAAAAAGAGGCAGCACGTGCACGGGGACATTACCTGAATAGAAGATGTCCCAGTATTCGCGCTCCGAGGAGAAGAGGTCGAGTCTGTAGTGGGCATCCTGTGGCACCCAGCAATCCTTCAGCCTGTCCAACTTTGCCTCTTCGCCGTCCTTGATGAAGACCAGGCCGTGGTTAACCCCCTTGCTGTCGAACATGTCGGTCACCTTATCCACGTACTCGGACTGGTAGCTGCCTTTGTCGCAGATGCACGTAGTCTCCGTCCAACAGAACGTCATACGACCTGGAGGGTTAATATCAGATTAAAAGTAAACACGAGCAATGTTCTTAAACCTTAGGAAAGTGTGTAGTCGGACTAGTAGTACATTCAAACTGGACTAGGTTAACAATAGCATTGCCTGAAACTACATATGGTATCGTTTCGAAAAGCTCTGGTATCCACTAAGAGACCGTAGCGTTCTCGTAGCTATCTTGCTCACTGATCACTACGAAAGGCTATCTTGCTCACTGATCACTACGAAAGGGTTATGGTCTACTAGCGGATACAAAAGCTTTACGAATCTATCCCATTCACCATATACCGGTAGTACGAGACGATTATAAGAGATCGTAATATTAGAGCGCTATGAACGGTCTCTTAGTGGATACGAGAGTAATCAAAAGGTGCGCTGGGCTGGGTGGACTCCAAGGTAACTATTGGAGATAGTTATCATAGACATAGGCCGTGCAGATTGGCCCTGTAGGAAAATACCTATAGACAATACTGCAGTACTTGGTATAGTCTATTGTATGATACTGCATCCTTACTATGAGTCTCCATTGGTAATTCAGTGACTACCTTTTCCGTGTATTTGTTGCTTTTTGTAGTCTATATTTTAGTAAAAACATCAGCAAGCTGCTGCGGACTCACCAGGCTTGGGGATGTATCTGATCGGGACGGAGAACGCCATGAATCCGTCTGACGGTGGCGGGAAGTCGTGCTGCTTCACTTCCGGTTCGCTGACAAACCAGAACCTGGCGAGTTTTTGGGTGGGGAATGACATGACGACTGCGCACCAGTCATTGCGCCGCAACCAGGGACTGTCAGCAGGGGCCTGCACCGTCAGCTGAATATCGTGGAAGACATTCTGTTAGCTTACCTTATCTAAATTGAATCATAACTGAATCGTGTCTTTGTCTCCATCCAAATATGTCCCACAATCTAAACTGAATTCATAACTGCATCGCCAATTAATTTTGAATTTCAGATTCCAATGCAATCTGGTGAAGCTATGTAGTTTACAAGGAAGGTTATGTTGGAATACACCAAAACTCGGTCATCCCGTAACATCTTTCAACACATTGACATCTTCAACCAATAATTCTCCAGAGAGGCAATGCCATCAAGTTACATACACCGTTTAGTTACGCACAAACATTTTGAGTACGATTTAATGCACAAGATAAACTATAATATGGAAATGTGTGAACACATATTTGTTGAGCATGAAATCGTACTCAAAAGAAGCTTCGCAATTCCGCGTTATTACCTTAACGTTGAAACATACATTATAGAACCGTCATTCATAGTGATTGATACAATACCAGCCACACAGCCCCGATATTGCAAAACCCTTTGAGTACGATTTCAAAGGTTTATATGTGAACAAACTGAGTTGAGCATGAATGGATTTCGTAATCTCGGAGATTGGCCTACGTTTCACGAAAGGGTCGTACCGTAGTCCGGGCATAAATCGAGGTCTACCTCATTTCCTGCTATAGTAAACAAATGAAGTACGCCCGGACTTCATAACAATAACCCCGTGGAACGCAGGCCAGATAGTGAAGAATATTGCCTAGAGCATAAGCAATTGAAACGCATGTACATAACCCTCTCCCTGCTGGATTGGACACAGGCACGGCTCTTCATGGCATCTCCGGTTGCCCCCAGCATGGAGAGGGTTAACTGATCGTATACACTTACATTTGTAGAAATGCCTAATATCTTCCCATCGTAAGCTTTTATCCTTTGCATGTACTTGACAATAGCATTTCTCATTCGCCGGTCATACTCAGCTCGATAGACAAAGAATAGCAGACTCTCTCCTTTGGCGAGCTGGAACTGAGAGAAATTATACACTGAGCAATGATGCATCCATTCCCCATCTAGTAAAATAGTGCAGGAAATTTCAGGTGGGTTTTATTTTTGGTCTGTTTTTGGCAATTGAAAAGCAAGAATGAGTACCGGTATGCAATACGCATACATACATGCAAACAACCCACACTATATTTTAATGTGGAACCGATCATATTGCAAGAATCGAAGATTGTTATCATATTATGTGCATCAAAAGTTGGAGAATATTGTCACTGCTTATCCTGTCATGCTTATCCTGGATGATGATTAGTCATAGCAAAACATGAAATGTGATTCTAAAGTAAACAGTGAAATCTTGAAAACAGGATGCACAGGGAATATAATAGCTTACAAGTGTGTTACATACGATGGTACACGACACCTTGAACATTAATTACCAGCAGGCCAATAGTCTACACATTCCGCCTGAGTGATTATGGAGTTTATGGAG
Source organism: Lepetodrilus schrolli (assembly GCA_032361225.1). Lineage (NCBI taxonomy): Eukaryota > Metazoa > Mollusca > Gastropoda > Lepetellida > Lepetodrilidae > Lepetodrilus > Lepetodrilus schrolli. Next base: position 7,815 of record JAUTBT010039345.1, read on the forward strand.
CTCTGCCTGAAAACAGCATAGCTAGAATATGCACCCAGCGTATCGTTTCAAGACGCTCTCGTCTCGCTACCCCGCAGATATTAAAAGCGCTATGGTCTCTTAGTGGATACAAGAGCTCATGATCAAAACACTACCCAGGGTATCGTTTCATGAAGCTATTGTATTTACTATCATGCATCCTTGAAACACCGGTCAATATGACATCCTTCAACGTTAAGTAGTCATAATGGCCGGGGTATCGGGGAATATGAAGCTTTGTAGGTATCAAATATGAATAAGAAACCATACCGCTCTCCTTTATATCCTATTGGATGATCACTACAAGTACGTTAAGGCCTTTTAGTGGTCTAGAGCTTCATGAGAGAGTTTAGTAGAAACGATACCCTGCCTGTTGATAGTGTCTGTCATAAACGTATAGTCTTGTTATTCTACCTCGGAGATATCCTTTTTCTGCGTAGAGCTCGTCTCCTGCTGAGAACAGTCCATTGTGCCTGGCATCCTGCAACGTAGACAGAGTCATACATTTGTAGTCTTGGTATGATTCTATTTAAGACAATAGTCTTGATATGATTTTATTTAAGTCTCCGTAAAGTTCTGACCTAATATGGTTAGGGACATTAAAATCAATTGTTACAATAAAATGTATCGTCATTCCACAGACAACTTGGCTTCAATTTGGCAACCACATTATCATTTTAATTACCATTTTTCCAATAATTAATTTGTATCCATAAGAGTGTGATAGATCTAGTCTGCCTGGGAATTTCGATGTTATGGCCGTTAAAAAAAAATATATCATTACATTCGTTTATTTGGTTGCTATATCAAAGCCTTTAGGTGCCTGTGGAATTGTGAGATACATTTTGTGACTGACAATCAACTAAACTGGTGAAATGAGATGGGGCCGTGATCATCTTTGCCGGGTAACCGACATAGTAAATATTTAACGGTAAACCTAGGTAATCACTAAATCTGCGATCATGTAGATATCGGAATTTGCTACGTTGAAATTATATGAATTATGGTAAGAGGACTGTATTATCATGTGATAGCATGAAAATGAATAATTAGAATACAATTCGTAGACGTAGAACGTAGAAATTAACGTAATTATGTATGTTTAATAATGGCCGTCATTTTGGAAAGTTTCAACCAAGGGAGACAATCCCTTAGCAACTTAGTAAACGATAGCCAAAAAATGTGTGGCATATGCATGGTGAATATTAGATAAAGTTCTATTCCATTGTAGACTACTACAATTTGACTAAATATAGATTTATTGATTAGTTCATGAAAAACAATATTTTAATATAGCATCAGGATTAGTGATTAAATTTGTCCTTCGGATCATAACAACTAATTTAACTTATTTATAGAGGTGTTTGTAAAGTGATAAGGGACATTAATAACATATAAAGGGTACATTTAAATTAAATTTATTGGCAAATATGATTCCATAACAACGCGGAACCACTTTAATTTTGACATTACCAAATCTAGAAATATCGAATGAAAAAATCACAAATAATATTTATTAGACTATTACCAATCTGGAAAACTATTCAATATTAGATTGTATACATACAGATCAATAGAATTATAGTAAGTACGTGTACGATCGCTCACGATGATGTAGATAAACTTAGCGTTACGAAATGACAAATGCGTGTGAACCTTACCGGATGAAAAATAAAACAGCCACTGAAAAATTAGAGGTCGTGTGCAAATAACCATAGCAACGTACCATATTAGGTACACAATGAGGAAACGTTATGGTAGGTTATGTGAAACATCATATATGTATGGCAGATTTATTATATGTTTTAGACTAGTGACAGCCTCAAAGTTACATAATTTTCCAAAGAGCCAATTGGCTCCTGCAGCTCCAGAAACACTTTAAATATGTGAAATACTGGTCTTCTCTGCTAGTAGACTAGTCTACTATTTATATAAAGTATTTAAAAAAGTTAATTTATTTATTTAAAACATAATATTAGACATGTACTTTTGTTGTATTCAGATATGGATGTAAACATGATGTGTTGCCCCATTTGCCCTTGAACAACTTCCTAACACTATTGTCAGAGGCTAAAGCATAGGCTACAGGTCGTTTGTAAATAATTATTAATACTACTTCATTGGTAGTCGGCCTATATTTATTTGAATAAATATGTGGCTAAGAACATATGGCATGGATTATGACCATTTGGTATGTATTTATTCTAAAATAAAACAGTGTCAATCAAATTAGAATTAAACCTTGGTTCGTTTTAGCTAACAATAAGCAGCAGTATAGAGGAAACGAACAAAGATTTAATTTCAGTTAGATTGTCTACCGTACATGTAGGCTTCTATAAATTCTATAAATACATGTACACTGTGTATTGAAGGACCGCAATACTAAGGACTGTGAACTTTTATGTACAGACTCAATACTTCTCTTGTTCACGTTGATTGTCTGTGAAATTCTGACTTCAACAAATTAAATACAGCCACACATGTTGGTCGACATGCTGGTCGCCATTCTGTCAATGATTAATATCCTTTAGAATTAAGAACCATTTCACAGCATTGTTAAATGCCACCCCAAAATATATTTGTTTAATTATGTCTGCACTTTGAGTTTGCTAGGAGTGTGGAGACTGTGCATTACACGCAATCTTTATTATTAGTATGTCGACGAACCCATACATATCGTTTCCTTTCGAGTTTGGGAATCGACAAAACGTCAAACGATCTGAAGCCACAACAACTTAACCCTTACCCATTTAGCTCATATACATTTTGCACACAGCTTTCTCTCTGTATTTAGTAATATTCCTCTATTCTATACCCGGTACTTATATTTTATATACGTGCGTATATCATACTATACAATGGATATCTTGTTCAGCACGCAACTTCAATATACAAGCCCGCTTTGTTGATCACTACTCGGGTTACCAGGAATCTATTCAGAGGCGGTCACGCCCGTTAAAGGCATCGATGAATTTATTAACAACCATTAATACTCATTAATAGCGATTGTGCTTAACAAATAAAGCGATTTAAATGACTTATGTTAATTTATTATTATTATAATAGCCATAGTAGATGTTTACAGTTGCATATAAGTACAGATTTCTTCATGTATCATGGACTAAAACGATTAATATTTGAATTTTATTTTGATGAAATGAAAACAGAAATAAGGAAATCATTTGTATTAATGAGACATGTGATTTTCAACATTAGTATTTAGAGCCAGAACTTTTCAAATGCTAAATGCTAATAAAACTATCATTAGTCGTTGTTTAACTATACCATTAGGGAGTCCTATCATTGTCTACGATTGCTCTAAATTACCAAGATTTTATTAACCGGAAACAGTAGTGTAGGCCCTACTTCATAATTATCTAGACTAAAACAAAAAAAATCTGCACAATTTTAGTATTAAAATATATTACAAAGAAATAAATATCTGACGGTTTTATCTTAAATAGACAGGGCATGGCGTGTAATGCTTAGTACACACGTACGACTGAAATTCAAGTATTGTGAAACTCGACTGTCTTAATGAGTTTCATCATGCGTCTTTCCGGAAAGTTTAACGCTAAGATTTTTAAAATGAAAAATGAATGTCAACCCTACTTGTGTGAGGTACTCAAGACCCGACAAGACAGTAGAGTATCACAATACTTGCATGTCAGTCCTACGCGCGTGCTAGACGTATCTTTACCGCCGTCGATCCGTCTTGATAATGGATATCGTTAATTCTCCTGATTAGATGTGCGACGTGTATTATCTAGTTTATGTTCTATCAATTCATTACTCAGTGAAAATAATATATTACACGATTATTGTTCTGTGTAGTTTGTTATCGGGGATACCGATTTTTACTACATCGATACATCATCTATATATGTTTATCGTATAAACATGTTGTGTTGTTGCTATTTGCGTACGGCGTTCATTCCGATAATAGCAACACGATCTAAATCTAATTTACGGTGGAGCGAAACGAACATAATGTCGAATTCAATCAAGAACTGTCATAAAACGCCGAGGGATAGGCAGCTATGTTGAAGAGAAGCAATCGCTGCTTGTGGTCGACTATACGACTGATAACACGCTATACCTGGTCGATATGGTTATCAAATTATCAGCAGTAAACACTGTTGGTAATAAAGGACGTATGCTTACTATATATAGGATAGAGTATAGGTAGACTATTGTCATGCATGATACCACATACTAGTCAGTCATTAGTGTTTTCCTTGGTTATGTGCTTATTGCTGTTACACCTGAATACCCGTATACGTACAGGTGCATTAAGAGTTGTTAGTATATCCTTACCTTGCGTTATTTTACGATATGGCGCCGATTCACGATAGTGGTGTAGTGGTTATCTCCTCCGTAGGTGGCGCTGGTGTGTGTTTCCTCGGCGTCGTGGTTACCAGGTGCGATGTCTTCGGGTCATTACCAATTATGACAGCTGGGATCCCCGTACAGAGACATCTGGCGGACAGGTAGAGACTTGCACCTCAAGGGAGACAAATCAGGTGAACGATTTTAAAACACCGTTAAAGATAAAATGGCTCGGTTTATACCAATGATGTGTTGGGAATTAATAATCGATAGGCCCAATATCAACAGGCTAGGTTTATGAACTATGAGGGGACACAAATACCAACTATCATTAAGTATTTAGGTATGTAGACAGTTCGTTCGCGATAATACCGGTATTGTGATGAAATTAAACATATATGAGAGAAAATGTATGGACAATATAATACTGCACGTGTTTGCATGTGTCTCCTTGGGTTGCGTAACGGTGGTTCTTAAAGTTGCCTCTCTTTGAACGTTAAAAAGTATCATAATTGTGCGTTCCCTTATTTCTTGACGGTAGTATATTAAAAAATCGTCGGAACACAACAGAACAAAATAAGCTTTATTCTCTCAAGCCGAGAACCTCGGAATGAAAGGTAAATAAACAGTAAAAGAAAATCTGCAAACCATAGCAGACAGGGTGATCCAGAAAATTGACGTTTCATATAAGATTTCATACTTACAATGCGTACAGAGAAAGAATATAACCAAAGACATCATCTTAGATAACCCTAATCGCAATGCTACATGCATTAAAATGAATAGTATTAATAATAATCATGTCATTTATTTTAGGTAGCAAGTTAATGTTAAATAATATACATGTATTGCAGTAAGTGGAGGGTGTACGAAGTATGGCAAGGAATGAGGTACAGTATATCATATCCACATAATATACCCTCGCTAATATAATGGTTGTTACCCCTTAAGTCACGTTCTAATGCCACTCGAGCTTCAATTCCATTAGGTACCCGGTGGTTTGAAATGATTGTTTGAATGGTTAATATACCTGTATGCTTAAACCGTTATGTTTAACGCCCTTCTGGCAAAATGGGTAATGTATATTTTTTAATTACTGATTCTTAACATTGTAGTCACTATTGGTATCCATCGATGATTCTCAATATAATAATAATAATAAAAATAAAATCACTTAATTTATCTACGAAAGAGAAATGACACGTAGGGGCTAATAGCAAATAATGTAGGTACGACGACCATTATTAGCAATGGTATAATGATTAACCCTCCCTGCTGGATTAGACACAGGTTCAGCCCCTTAGGGCATCTCCGGTTGCCTTCAGCATGGAGAGGGTAAAGGCATATCGAAACACGGGGACTCCATAGTGTTTATGCTATCTAAGTCCAGAGATGGAAGACACAATGATGGATTTGTTGATGTTTTATTTCCAGCTCCATTCCAACATTATAATTTGGCATAGAGTAGGTCATCTCTATTCCACTACTGATTCTGAATAAATAATGTTGTGACATATTAAAAAAATCACTTATATACCGATACAACGTTACCATGGATATTAACAAACATTCAAACATACTTGGTAAGCAAAGCTACTGAAAGACTAAAAGTCTGACATTGCAAAATTGAAACAATGCATATAGCGAACTACAATTGGATACATCGTACTATAATAGTGATAATCGCATTGACATATTTATACAGTGAATTGGATAATTATTAGCTTAACTGAGCTGGGGCCAAGCTAAAGTGGCTAATGATGGCTGGCCCGCCAATATTTTATATAACAATATACTTGATTCAGATGGTTTAATTTGTAAGACCTCATTAAGAATATTGTAGCAAATATCACACTGTCAGAATATTAATAAGCGGTATAAGTGGTATTGAGAATCACCGGCTTTAATACATTAATAAGTCACATGCTCCAATGAATCTGCCTTTTATTTAGTATATACTAGAATCATTTAATAACTGTACTAATGGATGATGTATAAAAAAATACTTAACCATCGCATTGGCCATGGGCTCGTATCTTTTGTACTTCCGAATAATGTCCTAATAGAACACTAACAATTCCGTACTATTTTCTCCGGTGCTAAATCTGTTTATTTAATACAGTATTGCCGCCAATTGTCTAGCAAATAAGATTGCCATCAATTGTCTGAGAAACCTCTAAAAGCAATTCTTCCCTCTATCTATACGCCGTAAATACGTTATTCTAAGCTACTGCTGCAAACCACATGGGATGTTGTCAATAGTTTGTCGTCATGTTACCGCGCAGCTTCCGCTGGAAGACGGAATGGCTGTCCAAGATTCCGGAGAGCGAACGATACGATAATTGGATATGAGAGAAGTTGCCACCTGAACCTTCGTCGCGCAGAAGCGCAGACTTCCAGAAGGGACATTTCCGGAAGGGAGGTAATTCATGATGTCTACAAATACCAAGTCTAAAATATGGGAACACATGTGAAAGTTCAATATTGACAAGGTCAGTGGTGGTAGCATATTTTAAAGGCATACAATCACGGTCAAAGATATTTGATCGGAAACTATGTAAATTTGATTTGTCTACAGAAGTATATCTGGCAACACACTACATTTTTTCGCATGTCCAACCGGTTTTCAATATTTTCTTATTTTCTATATCCACGTATTAAAAATCACGAGATAAAAAATAAATAAAATATGACACATGTACCATGTTGCCATAAATACTTCTGTAGATAAATCAAATGCATAAATACTTTCAGGTGAAATACGTTTGACCATTATATATGTCAATATGTCAATAAAAGTTATGCTTATTATTTCCGGATATCGATGCATATTTTATTTATCATTCTAAAGTATATACTTGCTATGTAACCTTTTGAGTATAGCTAGTTATTATTCATCTGTTACCTCACTAAACGTTGTTACTAATACAGTGGTGAAGTTATGCCATTAAATTTAAATTAATTAAATTAAAATAGAATTAAATAATATATTGAATCATTTACATGTGTGTGTTTTTCTTTCGAGATGGATCTAGGATTGCGTCGGGGTGTTTGTGTTCATGTGAACATAAATTAATCGTATAATTGAAAAAGTGTATTGACAAATCTCAGTGTATTCTGTACTATTGGCATGTATTCTGTCCTATTGGCATACTCTATGAAACGAAAAACTTCCTAGCAAATCCCTGTACGCAATTGCCATGTTCATTTTTGTCATATACATATATTTGTATGTTCCTGTTCTGTTCTCATAGGCTATAATGAAATGCAATTTATTGAGTAGGGCCTGTAGTGATGAACCTTTATAACATTTTGCTATATACTTAGGTCATTATGTTCTAGTATAAAATTACCAATAAAGATGTAGGGATCTAAATAAATGTATTTATGTGTGTCGTTTCAGGTATACGTTCAGGTTCCATTCTCCGACTTTGGATTCTTGTGTATTCCTACCGGTACTTCATTCTAGGCACGTCTTAAACTACATAATTCAATTCCGCCTTCAAAGAGTTAAATTTCCCCGCAGTCTGCTATGTAAACGAACAGAGCAGATGTTTCAAGCAAGGAATGCCCGATCTAGAATACCGGTATATATTTTTCGTTCGTCCAACTCTAAGGTCAGTTAACCACTGAAGGTACGGAATTAGACAAAAGAATAATTCCTAATTCTCGCCAGACTAGCGCACCAAGGCGACTGTTGAAGACCGGTTAATTTAACAAATCGGCGCGACAACAAGACGGCATCATCCAATCGAAAATACAAAAACGTGCCTCTGTTGTAGTTAACACATTGAGTAGTTCCGTATGATCTATCGAGAGAGTACATGGATGGATGTAAGATGCATTTTTTGATTTTATGGAAGTTGGATAACATCACGATAGATAGACGTCTACATATTAATTTTGTATTTATAAACATAATTATTTAAAATATATATCATACATGTTGAGATGAACTATATATATAAATTAATAACAATGATTTCAGGGTTAGACATTTCTCCCATGCACATTATACAACACATATTACTACATAATTTACTTTTACATTTTGCATTTGAACGTGGCGGTATGCTAATTTATCAAGCTGTAGGCCTATATATAATGGGGACCATTTCTTACCAACAGATATAAGACGATGGCAAAATATCCCTTACCATGAACGAATGTGTTAATGTGTTACATGAGGTATGTGGTGAATATCATTACATTTTTTAATCTCCAACATTTAACGTTGGTAGGAACAAATTAATACCTTATTTCTATTATAATCGTCATGACATACCTTAAATTCCACTAATTGTTCAACACTAAAAAAGCTAATCTACTAAAAAATACAGCATACCTTCTGTAAAATTATACACGATACCTTCAAACTGAAATATGTATACCTAGCCTTTAATGTATACTTATAATGTCATGAATCGTCCTGTAAACCTCTCACGATGTTGTAAGCTCAGCCCCAGAGTTGAGTTGATATTGCATTCGGAGAGTGCATCTTCCGGACAAAACATTTAACTCATCTGACCTAACTCGTCTAGAATATTCCGATGTACTGTTTTCATAACCAGTAAACTTCATCCATATTAACGAAATGTTAACTAAAGGTTCGTACGATAGTCCAAGCCTGAATCAGGGCTTACGCCATGCGTTTACAATAGCAGGAAATGACCTAAACCTCGAATTAGTCCAGGACAGCCGATATGACCCTTCCTACTGTAATAAAACCACACCGTACGCACTGATTTAAGCCAGTGCCCCGTTGCTCAGAACACTTATAGCTAGCTACAATTATTGATCATAAGTCTATTTGCACGAAACAATAGTTTTATCGCTACAATAGTTTTAGCTAACCATGCATTGGATCGAAAATGTTTCATGCAACGATCCTTTCGTGAAACGCAGAATTTATTCTTGAGCCTTATTCCAAACGCGAAATATTTCTCCATGGCTCCTGTCAAAGGGAATTGACGTCAACAAAATATTGTAATATTTGTTTGTGGTCTTTATTAACACTTTTCATGACATTTTGACTTTTAACGTGATTTTATTTTCGGGAGTCTTTACACAGATGGTGGCAAACTTAATGCATATGTTGTGCCATTGGATCCGTGTAGATATTATGACATTTTCCATAACTATATACATATGAAACAATAAACAATAAGACACGCGTTAACGGGCCAACCACTTGTCATATCTATAGTGAAAATTATATTAATGTTAAGACTGGCAGGCGTTAATAGTATCCAGTTCAGAAATCACGATGTTACATTTTGCCCCCCCCCTCTCTCTCTCTCTCTCTCTCTCTCT
>JAUTBT010039356.1:0-17473 GCA_032361225.1 Lepetodrilus schrolli
TCTGAATCCAATGCTAGCTGGATTTCGTTCTGCCACGTGTATTTATGCCACACGTAGTGATTAACCAAGCGCATCTGGATCGGATGCGTACTTTTGTTGATGCATACTACTGCGATCCTCTGTAGCTAAAGGGTATCATATAGATAGCAAAATAGTAAACGGGGCACCTTTTAGCTACATAACTGCAGCTAATGCACATATACTTTATTAAATTAATTACGCCTATAAAATAATAACGAAATGTTGTTATATTTAGAAAATATCACAGTTGTCATTACTGATACAGCGTCATAATATTTGTGTACCTTTCTTTTCATGTTATTTTTTAATATTAAACAAACAAAAAAAAATGATGTAACTCTATTGCTTGCACTGATAATCTTAATATTGCCACTTTTAATATGAAATAAAGAATGAAATGACATGTTTGAATATGCTTTTTGGTAGTTTTCAAATATTCTAGACAACAGTATTTTCATGAGTTGCATGACTAAACCAGTCTTTTCATGTCCGCCGCTACGACTTTTACGGTAATATTGTGAATTCCCATTGGCTGAAATACTGACCGAAACCTAGCTAATCTCCGCATGCTGGATTTAGAACTCCGTGCAGCGTCGATAGCTAGTAATCATTCAGAATATGAACAAACGACAGATTCGTAATACTTTAGTAACGTACTCCGGATTTACCCGATGTATTCCGAAGGATCACTTACCCATTACTCGCTGTAAGGAGTTTTGAGGCGTTTGGCTTGTATAAAGAATCGGTTGATACGAGAAAGAAGGTTAGAATCATCACATAATGTCACCAAAACGGACTAAAAAGGCAAAGGTATTTTATTTTATTATCTTATCTTAGCTTAATTCAACAGATGATCTTGAATGACGTTGTTTTAAAAGCGTGTTTCATGTCATAAGTTGACCGACTCGTTTATTTTCCAGACATGTAAATTTTCCCCACGTGGTTTCCTATACAGTGTACACATGTGTTTTTAAACTTTATTATCGAGACCATACTGGATTGGAGCACGAATCTTTCCATTGTACTGAATTATGCCACTGTTTTGCCTACTTAATACCTATTTAGATTCTTTATTAAAATGCTAATTATTCATTTTATGACTGAATTTCATCGAGATTTTCTAGATCGCCTTATCCTCCTGGCCACGTGCTTGCAAATATTTCATATTTAAAAAAATTCATTTCGACCTTCAAATGCATCACATTCGTTCGATTGTGTTGTTTGAATTATGTTAGTATTAATAGTAAATTAATTGTTTCCTAATTTTGATTATGATTAATGGAATAAAATCTAAATATATGTCTAAATCATAATGTGTGAAGTAGTTTCCCCACTTTTTGTGATGCAGTTGTGACAAAATATGGTATGTTTAATATGGTAATTGCATATTTCAATCACGTAAACATTAACATTCTAATTGATTAAAAACTTACAAGGGAAGAGAATATAAATTTTATTTTACTGTGAAATGGAGTAAATGGCTTCCTACAGTTGCCCATTCAGTCAGAAATATGTAGGTGACGGTCACGTCATTGCAAGCATTATTATTGCAAAGATGGTAATAACAATTTATTTTGTTGTGCAATCAAATCCAAGATGTTTGGATTTTTTAAAGATAAATTTTGCAACCTAGTTGTAACATGAGGGGTGAGGGTAAGTGCGATCTTTGTCCAATTTATTTACTAGTATTATTTTCTGGAGTGGAGCCTGAATGCAGACCTGATCTAATTTTATAATTTCATTTGCCTTCTATCGTCTGTGGTAAACTAGAGTTTGGAGTTTCTTTGGAAAGTTCTAGTTCTTTTAGTATCAATAATATTTATTCTTGAGTAATTTTATTGCGTTACAAAACATTACAAAATGGGCACACAATTATTCATGGACATCCCTCAGTTACTTACTCTTGGGAAAAGAGAATTTTTAGCACTGACATTTTGCCCCCACTGTGTTTTTTGGGTTTTTTTAAGGAGCAAAACACTTCATTTATCTTCCATTATTCCATGTATTTGGTTTGTAAGTACATTTCGTACGTTGTGCCATGTTTTGTTTTCCTTTGAATCACTTTTGTATTGAAGTGGTGGTAAAATATAACTTAAGTCGTGGGACTGAAGTGTCCGTAATAGTACCAGACCAGTACCATGACATGAATATAGGCGACACTTGTGAACTGCATAATGTAGGTCAAATCACATTGTCTCGTCCTTCTGGTACACATAGGAATTTTTACAGATTAATGCAAAATAGCATCTATAGCGTCTTGTTTTAACAAATTTACTAACAGCTAACGGCTATTTGTTTCTGGATAAATATATGTGGCATGAATATAAGTGACACTAGGAAACTGTAATGTAGTTCAAATCAAATCGTGTCCTGGTCCACTGTAGATTAATTTTTCCAGATTAATTCATTAATAGCATCTATACTGTATCCAGTATCTTATTTTACTGGAAAATAATCTTGCTAAAATACGATGGGGGCGAAAGTCCATTAAAAAAAACCCACAACAAATCGGTGCGGGCGAAAAGCGTCCTTCGAAAGAAAATAGGTGGGGGCGGAATGACTGAGGGGGAAAGTTACGGTGGGCGAAACATCTGGCACCCGTACTGTATAGGTATTCAGTTATCATGTGCGCATCTACCAAATGAAAACGTATTGATGTATTACTGCTGCTTCCTATACAGGCAGGTGCTGAGGTTGCACCCAAGTCTGGCAAGGCAAAGAAGGCCCCTCCACCACAACCAGAATCCGATGAGGAGCAGTCTGACAGCTCGGAAGAGGAGAGTGAAGAGGTAGGTGCATGGTTAATCTGGGATGGTACCCCAGAGTTGCTGTGGGTCTTTACACCAAACATATCCTTGATGTATGAGCAACTTTTTAAAATTTTATTGGCAGGCCTGTGTATTTGACTCTTTACTACGATTTATTGTAGAGTGCAGAAAGGTGGACTAGTACTTTTAGTTAATTTTTACTCGCTTATCTGCATGTCGTGACTATGGGGGAAAACTCAACTGATGGTTGTCAAATTTCCAAAGTTGTATTATATGTAACCTGGTGGAATCTGGTCACTTTGCAGGAGGCCGTCCCAGTTAAGCAGACTAAAAAATCTAAAGCTGTAGCTCCTGTTCAGAAGTCGAAGAAACAGAAAGGCGCAGCTAAGGTAGTCCCCAAACCAGTTCCAAATAGTGAGGAGGACGACGATGACAGTGAAGAGGACGATAGCGAGGATGATGAGGAAATGGTAGCAGTTAAGAATGGAAAAGCTGCCGTGGCTATGGAGGAGGACAGTGACGATGACGATGATGAGGAACAGGACAGTGATGAAGAGGAGGCTCCAAAGAAAGTAGTGAAAGCTAAAAATGGTAAAGCAGCACCAGCCGAATCTGATGACGATGATGACAGTGAAGATGATGAGGAAGAATCTGAAGACGAAGGTAATTTATGAACAAACTGTCATAAATGTTGTTTAATCCTCACGCTGGATTACGTGTTGTTGGGACATCCCGGGTTACCTACAGCATGGAGAAAGTTCATCTGAATCGGCAATTGATGTCATATAGTGTTTGTATCTGTAAAATATGTCATGTTTTTGTTTAGGAATTGCGCTATGTGTAGCTCGTCTTTTCTGGGAATGTTGTGTGCAGTTTGAGATTTAAATTTGTATGGTGTGAGTAATTCCATGTTGACTTGCAGAGGAAGAAGAGTCTGATGGCAAGAGGAAGAAGGCACAGAAGGATAAAGCCAGCAAGAAAGCCAAGGTTGAAGAAGGTAGGTTTCCGACTCTGAAAAAAAGGGTCCATCGTGATCGTGATTGTGATTGTACTGGTATATAATTTGATTTAAAAAATCAAGAAGCCAGGCTCCCCCTGCCTTGAAGTGCTTACAGATGTGTACAGTTTCTTTTATGATTTCCTTACAGTGGTCACAATGTTCCTAGCCAATCTTGATAATGAAACCTCGGAGAAGAAAATTGCCAAGCTTTTCAGTAAACACGAGATTGAGGTTTCAGAAATTAGAAAGCCACCAAACAAAGGGTGAGTTTATATAGTGGTTTCAATTTAATTTTATCTGGTTAAGATTCATTATTGTTTCTATAAATATCATTTCTCATAAACTTTAACCCCACAAATGCATACAGTAATGTTTAATATTATTCATTTATTTTATGTTTGAATACAATGTTTAAATGGTATAAATCAATAGTTGACCTTTTATCCAAACAAAAATCACTTAACATTTTTTACCCTTTTTCAGTTTTGCTTATGTTGACCTCGCCAATCCATCTGATGTAGAAAAGGCACTAGAGTTGACTGGAGAGAAGATCAAAGACAGAGAAATCCGCATTGAGAAAGCAAAGGCAAAGAAGGGCGACACGCAGCAAGGTAGGTTTCACCTAGCATTTATCACTGGTAATTAGGTATAGGAGAAAGGCCGAGTATCTGTCCATTACTGAGGTAGTGGAGACGAGGCCCAGCATCCCATTACCTCAGTAATGGACAGATACCAGGCCTTCCTCCTACTTAAAATACAGTGAATTAAATTATATTTAACAACATTGCATTAATCGTTAGTTTATCTCCTAAATAGTGACCAAAAACAATTAAAATAGATAATTTTCCAAAATGAATATTGAAAATTGTCGGCGTCTCATAGGGAGCCTCAATTCTCGATGCCATTTTGTTCACATGTACCTCGTGCAATGACTGATCTTTGCATGCGCAGTCTGCATTTGCATGAACACATCGTGGAACATATGCAGTTAATGGATGCTTCTCACGGTTTCAAGAGACTAGATGAATTTGTGTTAGTTTTCTGCATAGCTCGGGCGGTAGAGCATAGGATTCACAATCGGAATGAGCGAGTGGAAGTAATCTTTGAAAAATACAAGTCAAACTCGCACGACTCTAATATACTACTACAGATTTCCTATGCTATAGTCTAATAATGAGTCGCACAACTCTCCATTACTGAGAGGTAATGGACAGATTTCCAATGCAAAAGCAGAGCAACTGTATTTTAAAAAGGCCGACTTGAAGCAAGGTATGTTTTGCCTAGCATTTATCAACACTGGTAATTCTAATGTCATATTGCGATACTTCATAGAAGCTATCCATACCTGTCAGTTGTTACTTTTTGGTGCACTAGTCCCGACACTGATAACATTCTAACAGTGTCGCTTATGGGTGGAATATTCCCGCTTATGGGTGGAATATTCCCACTGCGACAAAAAACAACTACTAATTCAATCAAAAATGCATGAAATCCTAAGTATCCACAACTTCTCAGATGCAGTAAGCATATGGAATTTTAGCTTTTACTAAGACTATTGCCAATTTCATGTTGCAAGCATAATCTAGTTTTGATAATTCATTTAGATAGAAAACATAAAGACTGGAAGGTAAAGGAACTTGTTTATGATATTTAATGTGGTTTCCCAAATGAGATATTGCTAGAATTAACTCTCATTTCCAGTTGCACAGTTGAACACCTCCAGAGCTGACGAAGACAGCCGAACGTTGTTTGTCAAGAATCTGTCCGAATCCGTCACGGAGGAAATGTTGAGGGAATCTTTTGAGAATCTAGAAACCGTGCGCATGCCACAGAAGCCTGATGGATCACACAAAGGGTAAGCCCTCTTGATTCCTGCTCCTTTGTGTAGCTGTTGAAAGAATTATCTAAAACCATTCCATGAAATTCGTAACTGTATAAACTTGTAGTTTCAAAGGCATCAAATTGGTATTTTATAAATTTCTGCTGGACACTCGTATCTCCCATATAAAGTAAGGGTATTTTAAGAATCATATTGGTGTTGTGTATTGAAATGGACCAATTTAATTGTATTTTGCAGATTTGCATACATGGTATTCAAAACGGTAGAGGAATCTGCAACGGCCCTGGAAGATATGCAGGGAGCCGATTTGGAGGGTCAGTCCCTCTTCCTTGATAGGCCCCGGTCCAAGGACAAGCCCCGCAATTCTTTCGGAGGCAATTCTTTCGGAGGGAACGACCGAGGAGGTGGCAACGATAAGAGGAAGTCGACTGGAGGTTGGTGGTCATCTTGTTCAATGCTACATTATCAAAATAAATATGTTCCTCCCAAACAGTGTTCTTAAGCTTTGCATTGAACGTAACACAATTGCTGGTGAAAGCTTCTCAACAATCGTGTTGAACGTCTTGTTTCAGAGCGAGGTTCATCAAAGGTGCTGTTCGTGAGGAATTTGCCATTTAGCATTGATGAAGACGGTCTCAGGGACAGCTTTGACAATGCAACGTCGGCCAGAATCGTAACTCACCAGGACACCGGGAAGCCACGAGGGTATGCTAGTCGGTCATATACTCTGCTAGATATTTCTGTAATCCACTAGTCGTATTTCCGTACTCTTCAGTTGGTCCTTCTATACTCGACTAATCGATTCTAGATTTCACTCTTTGGTGTACTATACACATACTGTCATAGATTTAGGATTTTACATATTCACATTCCTAAGAGTAAAATCCAGTCTTTGAGCAATCCGCTATGCAGTGTACAGTTTATAGTGACATAAATAGGATCATATATCGGTCATTTCCACGAAGCTTGCATAAAAGAACTCCAGTTTGTATTCGCCCCTGATTATTTGTTATTATTAGTTTAATTTCATATGTACAAACTGCTCTTGATTTTCTGATAAAGATGGATTTTTATGTTGAATTAATGCAGATGATGTTTTTGTTTTTCAGGTTTGGGTTTGTAGAGTTTGACAGTCCAGATGATGCTGCCACGGCCCACGACACGATGCAGGGCCAGGACATCGAGGGGAGAGCCGTGTTTGTCGACTTTGCTGCCAGCAAGGGAGACGGAGGAGGCAACAGGAGTTTTGGTAAGCAGGATTGTCAAGAATTGGATATTTAAACAGTTTAATGTTTTATCAGGGCTGCGTTCAAAAGGCAATACATACAGTACACTGCAATACAATACTTTTCTCTACATCTAGTAGTTCGCTGAACGGGTTAGTACGAAAATAGCAGGAAATCGGTTTGCGCATGCATCCTGTCCATTCGATTCATGCTTTGGGTTTTTATTCAAAACGCTATGCGGTCCAAACCTGTATTGAAATGTTTGCATACATATGCATACGTATTGCTCACTGAACGGCTAGCGTAGTACTACATAGAGTACATAAGCATATGTATTGTCCATTGAACGCAGTCCAGATAAGTTTGAATCGCTGAATGTGGTGCATTATTTCTTCCTACAAATTTGTCCTTGAAATTATTTCATTGATTATAATTTATATGGCAGAGGTTATTATTTTAGATTCGCATATGGGTGAAATATTCCCGCTGCGACGTAAAGCACTCATTCATTCATTCATATTTTAGATATTGTTATGTGGGACTACTGCTCCTAAGTAAACGTGTAACCATTTTGTTGTATTGAAATGCTTCTCAACGCGTATGGGTGAAATATTCCTGTTGCGAAGACAAAAACATTTAATTCAATCAATGAAATGTTTCACTGTTGTAACACTTTGATGATGTTACGGTTTCAGGTGGCCGAGGGGGAGGGGGAGGTGGTCGTGGTTTTGGCGGAGGTGGTCGTGGTTTTGGGGGAGGTGGCCGGGGAGGTGGATTCCGGGGGGGCAGAGGAGGACGAGGAGGCGGTGGTCGGGGAGGTGGTGGATTCCCTCGAGGGCAAGGACAACACAAGAAATTCTAAAAGACTTGTCATTTGTGGCTGATCATCGATTCATCTCGTGTATCCCTTGAGGATTGTGTTGACATACTATGGACTTTGTGGACATTGAATTATCCGTTTCAAGCCATTGTCAAGTGTTTCATGTCTTGTATCAGTGTCCCTGTTTGTCGGTGACTTAAGAAGAAATACTTGTCTGGTCTGATTGATATATATAAAGAATGATGTTGAGTCGCTTGTTTTCAGACCTAGACAAAAAGTTATTTTAACTCGACAACTGACTGACATTATGCTGGGAT
Source organism: Lepetodrilus schrolli (assembly GCA_032361225.1). Classification (NCBI taxonomy): domain Eukaryota; kingdom Metazoa; phylum Mollusca; class Gastropoda; order Lepetellida; family Lepetodrilidae; genus Lepetodrilus; species Lepetodrilus schrolli. The sequence goes on from JAUTBT010039356.1 coordinate 7,993, forward strand.
TGTTCATCTCACTTGTAAATAGTAACATGTAACCTCCAGCAAATTGATATTGTCATATGATTTATTCTTGGTAGTTTTATACCAATCAGAATTGGTAACTGATTGTCATACATTTTCAAGAATGAACCTTAATGTTTGCCATTTCAAAATTGTTAATATCACTTATGATATCTCTTGTGTTTTAAACCAATATCGACGGGGGAAAAACACCAAACTTACTGAATACTAGTATGCATTTGTTATTTGTTGAATGTTTTAAGAAAATAGAACTGTCAAAAATATATATTAATACATTAAAGTTAGTGTGTTTTTTTTTTTATTGCATTGGTATAGGGCTGTAATTATGATTTGCTAAATTCCTAACAGGACCAGTGCGTGCCCTAGTGTTCATATGTAAACTGTTCCATTGAATGCTCTAATATCTTTCTTGTTAAGTAATTGCAAAGGTGTTGTTTTTAAGATCTATTATACATTTTATGGAATTATTTGTGCAAGACATTGGATAAAGTGAATAAAAAATATAATTACTTGTCATCTGCATATTGTTCAATGATGTATTGTGGTCTGATTATATCCTCTTTGTAAAACGACTCCCAAATTCTCAATATATACATCAGTATTGCATATGCCTTCAGCTGCACTGATTATCGAAAATTGTATTGATGCAATTTGTTGGAGATGAACGATTTTTCTTCTAACAGCCATCTCAAACATGTAATCACACATAGTGCCATGGAAAGAAGTTTGGTTGTACAATGAGGATTTTCAAGTTGGAAATGTTGGAACTACAACTACAACTTTTAATTATCTAAGTGCAGGCATTCTCAAATTTAATATCCAATTAGCAAACACAGCTCGTACAGTAACCTGATATAATTAGTAATGTTTATTATATTCGACGTTTTGAATCGTCAAAGAAAACTAAACTGCCGGAAATATCCAATAGGATGATTATTACGCACATGATGGTTTACAAACAAGCAATTATATACGACAATTCTCATTTTAAACGAAATTAAGTTTATTTTACGATGAGAAGTCTGGGAGAAAAAAAAGCCATGTTATCTTTACGATGTTTCCGCGGTTGTTTTACTCTGAGAAGAATTGTTTTAGGTACACTAGTAAATGTTATTTTGTTTCGGATAAATTAACATTTGAGCATTTCTTCTTTTTTATACGATGACTCGTCATAACAAAAGACGTTGTTGTTTCACTGCTTGGCGCCCAGCTTTAAAGAAGTAAAACTTGGAATCTGTATACTATGTCGGTGAGGTATGTTCTATCTGCGGCATGTGATATAGAACATGCACATATGTACAGACTAGTACAAGCAGTGCATATGCATGCAAGCCATAATGCGAGTGAAAATGTTTTCTTGAAAGTGGATTTAAACCCCAAATCAATCGACCAACCTCAATTTCACTCGGGGGGAAAGATCTGTAATCTCGATTACCGAGTAGGTTATTGTTTTTTATGCCACATAGTCGAACATTATAAATCGTCACTATTTATAATATCTATATACAAAAAGAACTTAATTTATGTTTCTACCATTAGTGCCTGATGGTGATTTTACTAGCATCTAGTAAGAAATTTATTGGGAAAATAGATGTCTGAAAGATGAGTTGACTAATGAAAACAAAAGTAAGGATGGTAATGCTCGCAAATTTAACCGAGTTATTAACTCAGTTTTGGTAGTACTGTATTAGAGGCAAAATGAGAACTATGGAGCTGCATAATGTTAATGTCTACAGTATCGATGGTAAATTGAATGACGTAGATATGGATACGGCTTATGCAAGCAATGTAACGAATGTACATTTATAAAGCGCCAGTATCCAGCTATAGGTTAGCTGTTCAAAGGCGCTTGGAGCATTGGGTTTCTGATAGTCCTATAGCTCATATACACTCCACTGAACAGATGTGTTTTCAGGAGCGATTTAAATAAACTGAGCTGCTGAGTGGATCGCAGGTGAGATGGTAAGACTATTCCATAGGCATGGACCTGATGACGAAAGGTCAGGTCTCCGTATGTCTTGGTTCGAGAGATTTTAATGACAAGCGGATGTTCTTCAGATGATCGTAATGGCTAATAAGGTTGAAGCAGATTGGTTGGGTATACTGGTGCTAGAACGTGTAGCGCCTTAAACACAAGGACGAGCACCTTAAACAATACGCTCTCTTATAGGGAGCCAGTGCAACAGTCGCAGAACTGGTGTAATGTGTTCATGTCGACCTGTGCGAATGATGACCCTGGCAGATGAAGTTCTACTGAGTCTTGTGTGAACATGTCAATCAGATGTTGCAATCGACTGCAAAATAGTTCCATCTGCCTACCAATGAAAAGCCAACCTATGGCACCCACTATGTAATACACATCGAAGATTGCACTCTACGCCCAACCACGTTGTGAAGTGGACGACGTGATCCTGGGATTTGTCTTCATATTACGAACGTACATTTCTGTTCTTAAAGGCATACAATCACGATTTGTTGACATATTTCGTGGTCAAACGTATTTTACCTGAAAGTATGTACATTTGATTTGTCTGCACACGTATATTGGGTAACAAGCTACATTTTCCGCATGCCTCAATAGTTTTAAATATTTTCATATTTTAATTCTTTTTATTTATTTATATATATTTTTTATCTCGCTGTATCAAGTTATTCCAAATATATTCAGAAGCACATTAAATAAAATAAATAATACGGACGTATCATTACTGCTTACAGGTAATCATCGCTATTGGATCAAAACAAAATCTACATTATTAACTCGACAGCTAAATATTCCTATTTTAAACTTGCCAATAAAATCATTAATAATATGATGAATTTCCAATCCACTTGCTTCGTATGTTCTCTTCATCCTGGTATGAATGGCAGATACCCCGCTGCAACGCTAAGTAATAAAGCACTCGCTATGATATGATTTTGGGAAATGTTTAAGATAAACCAAATCGTTGATAAATGCCTAACATGACTTGAAAAACAACGTAGAGGTGGGTGATTGATCGAGTCTTAAGTTTGATCGTCAGTGTGTTTGTATTATGGTCTCGGTAACATTGTGAAAAATGAGTTAATGTTTTATCGATTAATACCATCGTAATATCGTCAGTCACGAGCATTAATCGATATAATATCATATCGAAAATTTGTAAAGTGTGTGTGTGTGTGCGTCTGTGTCTGTGCGTGTGTGTGTGTGTGTGTGTGTGTGTGTATGTGTGCGTGTGTGATACAGACCAAGGAAACATATTAATACTCATTACTGTACTTGTAATAGTAATAGTATATCAAACTTTCATTTGATTTTTATACGATACGTCTTTATATAATTAGTACGTTACTACTCATGAGACACGTTGATAAACATACAAATTGCTCCGTAATACTTTTCATTCGAGGCACTAATTAGGAAATGAAATCGACATTTATAACACCGACAGTATTTGTTGATTAATATTATACATTAATCATATTTTAGCATCCGTCTACAATTATATGTATTTTGATGAATTAATCAATGTTTATCATCTCCTACTTAAAACGTCAAGACAACGAGTGTTACAAAACGACCAAGAGGACTTCCAAAGCATCATTTCAAGTGGGAAATCTTTGCGAGAAATTTGACGATTATCATGAAAGATATTGATATTACAATAGTCTATTCCTGTCAATTAAAGCTCTTTAAGATAAAGGGCACTTTGAATATTGTTACTGGGCATGCGCAAACGCATTCCTACATGACATAAAAGACACTTCATATCGAGCGGACGGAGGTCCAGACATCACTATAGGAGAATGCAGAACGAATGGCACCAAAGCGGCGGTGGGATAGTACTGAGTAAAAAGAACGCACGAGATAGATATTGGGTAAGTAAGAATATAAAAGGCTTTTTTTTTTAAACGTCACGTTTACTGGTAGCAAAATGTGTAGGCCCCCTGTGGAAAACAAACTTAAACATAATTTCCACACGGATTCAAAACAGATAAACAAACAAAAAATGATTAAATTATATTTTAACTTTTGTGTATTTTTATGTAATTGTGGTATTACGTTGACTAAACGGTTGAATTCAATATGACACAGCCTAATTTACGGTTAGCGTTATTTTATGGTTCAGTGTAGGCCTATAATATTATTATGGTCGATATTGCTCTACGATGAAATTTAGGAACCATTTCTTACCACAAGCACAATGATTGTCGAAAGACAATTATTATCTGTTACAATCACCGGCATCGCCGTTTTTGTTATATATGCACATATATAATCATTCATCTGACAGGACCAAAGACTATACAATCTGGGAGATTAGCGACTTCATATACTAGTATTTCAGCTAAGGTATTTTGGCCTGGTTATGTTGGTTAGTAACGGCTTTCAAGATTATTTCACTTTACTTGTACACAATGTGGGTTTTTTTTACATTATATTATATTATATCAAAGCACGTGCTATAAGTTCGATAAAAGGCGTCATAGTAAATTCTAGACCATACCAGACCTTCGAAACATTTGTGAGTTATAAGACTTTGTTGTATTATACGAACCGAACTTGTAGCCTAAATGTACACTTCAAAAGTGAAACTGTATGTAAAATTACAGTCTTGCATCTAGTGTACTGAGCTTAACCCAAGATTGGTTGGCTGATTTGGGGTTTAAAGCCACTTTCAAGATTTTTAACCCAAGATGGGCATTGAACTAAATGTACTGCACAACAAACTACCGAATCAGTTCAACATATAAACGTGATTGGCGTGTGTATCTGATAATGTATTAATTAACAACTTCCTAGACTGCCTTTAACAATGATAAAGTATAGGTATTTGTTTCTCATCTTCGGTATTGTGTAAATAGAACATGGTTTTGCCCCGAACTATTATGTTCAAAGTACGAGGCAGGTAATTAAATATTCATTTAGGAACCATTTAGTGTCCATTGTGTGAATGGTTCGTAAATATGCTTCAAGCAATAGGATATGATTGTATGAAATGTGTGAACAAGTCAACTGAATATATCTAGTATATTGAGTATCCAACTAAAGTGGTTCATGACCATATGTGTGTTCTCTGTATTATACGTAGGCCTACACCAGTTCATGGGGCAGAATGTATGAAAAACAAAACTGACCTAGTTACCCGGTTACGATTCGGTTACATATGATCAGGTACTCGGTTACTGAATTATCTAATTCAGGGACTAATATGAAGCTCATCGCCGGTTTAAAATATATGTTGTTGTTTTTTCACAACATCAGCTTTTATTTTTTATTATATGGTAATATATAAAGGGTTTCCCTTTGTATAAAATTTATATCTTTAATTGAAGACAGTTCATGTATATGGTTACTTTCAAAGAGGTAATTATTACGTCTTTAACCCATATTAATAATAATCTATATATTACATTAGTCCTTATTACATTTGCGTGTTTACTACTATATCCATGCTCTGAGAACATCAATAAATGTATATGGTTAATTTAGTATTACCACAGAACATTTATAAGAATAGGATATTGTCATTATATTGAATACAATATGTGAAAACTGTGTATTTACCATTTTCGTAATTTTATAGTACATTATTATAGTGTATTTGCATAGGCTAGATGCTGTTGTTACTGGAAAGACATATGTTGTAAGACAGCCGGTAAATCATCTTCGGTTCATAAAACTATTAACTGGGTTTTCCATTGTAGTAAATGGTGTTATTCACAGGTTTATACGCAAGGCACACTTATCGCCATGGTAACGGACAGCTGAAATGACACTACAGCATGACCTGCGTTTCACGAAGGGGTCGTAACATAGTCCGGGCGTAAGTCGAGGTTAACATAATTTCCTGTTATAGTAAAGATATGGCATATGCATTGATTTATGCCCGGACTACAGTACGACCGTTTCGTGAAACGCAGACCAGATGATACAGTGACGATTTCACTGCTGTTCATCTCATCCGTTGTTCTATGCTGCCATGCTGCCATACAGTAGTAAGTTCAGGACGTTTCTGAAGATGTATTCCTACGCGTGTGATTCAACGCATGTGGATTCGTGTGTGTATGTGCACGTGTCATCGGATGCTATCGTTAAATTACACTTGGTAAGTTGCAACCAGACTTTAAAAGCAAGACTAATTTATAAAATGAAATATTACTGGTAATGTTTTATATCTTGCATGATGGTTTTTCAGAATAATGACAAGTTATTATTAATTATAACCATTTTCCGGTGATCTTGGAAAAATAAATGCTTTTGATTAATATTAATTAAGCTCAACCCAGGTAAAAATTAATGATTTAATTAACGATATTTGTCAAATTTATATATGTTAAAATACCATACAAAGAATGATGATATTATAGCATTATAACCATTTTCCGGTGATCTTGGAAAAATAAATGCTTTTGACTAATATTACTTAAGCTCAGCCCAGGTAAAAGTTAATGATATTTGTCAAATTTATATATGTTAAAATACCATACAAAGAATGATGAAGATATTATAGCATTTCTCGTACGTTTTACATATAATTAGTTATACTGAGCTAATGGACTCACTGGCGTATTCACTTCTCTAGTACGGAGTGCAATCTCAACATATCGCCGTGTCTTGCAAATATTATATTGACAAGAATGTATCCAACTATTGACTAGGCCAACAAGTATATTTGAATATATCACATTTGAAATGGAAATGGCATTGTTTCAATATTTTCAACAATGACGAGCACTTCTGCAAGTTTGCAGATAACATTTGGTGTGGCATTCAACGTTAATGGCTTAATAGCTTAATGTAATTGCCACTCGGTTGTATTGTTTTCCAACCCTATCACTAATTCATTTTATTGACGATCGTACTTCAAATACATCCAGTTGACTGTTTCCCTTATACGGATAAGTAAGCCTACCTATTGACATTTCAGAACGAAACTGTGAACTGTTTAAGAATCCTGTGTTCATGTACAAATTCACCATAATGGACATTATTATGTGGACATTATTATCTGTGGACATTATTATGTGGACATTATTGAGCTGTTAGAGCTATTATCTTGAAACTACCTCTTTCTATAGAAGAAATTTCCGAAGAGTATTTTTGGAATAGAGAAGTACGGAACTATTCAATAATTGTAGCTTAATGCTTCATATTTTATATATGATACTACACATTCAATTTAATAGCGTGGGAGGTGTGTGTGTGTGTGTGTGTGTATGTGTGTGTTTGTTTGTGTGTGCCTGTGTGTTTGTTTGTTTGTGTGTATGTGTATGCTTTGTGTGTGTGTGTTCTTGTGTGTGTTTGTTTGTGTGTATGTATATGCTTTGTGCGTGTGTGTGTTGTGTGTTTGTTTGTGTGTATATGTTTGTTTATGTGTGCTTGTGTGCATGTGTGTATGTGCGTATGTGTTTGTGTGTGTGTGTGTGTGTCTGTGTGTTTTGTATGTCTGTGTGTGTTTTGTGTGCGTTTGTTTGTGTGTGTGTGTGTGTGTGTGCGTGCGCGCGCGCATGAACCACTTTATTGCTTACACCTAAAATCAATACATGTGCATAAAAGTACACATCAGTACTTGAGTCATGTGTGACACAAGACATCTCTGGCCGTCTTCATTATTCTTATACAGCTCTGCAGATAACTGCTTTTGGTTAACCCAGCAGGGAGAGGGTTAAGATCAATACCTGTATCATAATTATTTCCGGTAGGTGTATCTTTGATCTCAGGAGATTTTTTTTATATTTCGTTTTTGCGTTAATGGACTTTGCAGTGGAGTACTTAGCTCAATTAAATAATATGTTAAATTTCATATCAAACATAGTCATAGGAAATCTGGGTGGAAGGAAATATTATTATCCACGAAAGACGTACTGGAGGTTATAGTTACAGTTATAGTTAGAGGACGAATAAGAGTATTTTATCGGTGTATAAAGGTATTAAAGCTCAACAAACACGGTAAACACGGCTTTGAAAAGAGTACTTTTATCTTGAAAAAAATGAGTACATTTATCGATATAAAAAAGTATTCCACGTGACGCTAATATGGACACATCATTGGACGAGGAGCTTTTGCTGTGCTTTAAATGTGCGTCAAGGCATATCAGATATACAACCCAAGAACTGATCATCGTTAGGAGATTCATGAGGTGTGTATATCTGTAAGGCCCTCCATGAATCCCTGGCATGAATACCGGCCTACTAATAGCGAGTATCCGAAACAAAGCATAAGGATGGCATTGACAACGTCTCAATTACCGGAAATTATGCACAAGTGCTTAGAAACAATGTCTCGCGATGCGAACGCTAAGCGCGAAGGATGGGAAACACGAGTACACTTGACGGGAACTATAGGGAAATGCCCGAGTGGATGCACGAATAGTGGAACGAGAGGATAACTCTTGGTGTAGACTGCATAAAGAAAATGGCGGCGGGTGCAATCATCGACATCAAGGTGAGTGCATTTCCATTTAACTTGTCTTTGCTGGGTATGGCAAGCAACATGCAATCGCAGCATTGAAGGCATTCATGATTTGAAATATGTTGACTATTTTACGAATTAAATGCATTCTACACCATTTTTCGGTGATCTAAATAATAAAATCGTCGGGTGCCAACAAATATATTGATAAACGAGTGATATATTTTACCGCTAATAACATCTAACTCGCTTATTATTTTCCCCCCCATATATTTTGAATGGTTTGCATCATACTACCATACATTATGTATGTCAATGCAGTTTATTGCTGTGGTTCTCAAGACTAGGCACATTATTATCATATTTAGTGATTGGAATTTCAATATCCCGCCAATTCTTATAGTATTGTAGAGTTGTGTGATTGACCGATATTGTGATGGGTTTTCTATACTGGTCGGTTGTGAGAATGTTGTCCGTGTAATGTATTCGTATTATTTGGAAGATGTTATGCTATCTTCGTACAGAAGAATAAATGTGGACACCTTTTAGCAATCCAGGACAAAGTGATCAGTTGCTACTAATCTGTGTTATTATATTGTAACTTTGTGAGCCTCACCTCAACCAGCTTCACGCTGATTGGCTGAGGGACCGTGACGTGGTTCCTATGAAGGCTATATATTAGGAACAAATTCGAAATTAACTTCTTACTATTAGACCATTGACCAAAATTATTTGGAACAACATCTGGTAAATATTTTAATAATTTATCACTATTGATTCAAGGCAAAGTGATAAAATTAACAAGGCAAATAGTGATAAGATTACAAAATCATCTAGGAGAAGAGCACTTGAACATCTTCTCCCATCAACAGGGTACGAAACAATTTTTCAAGAACAGCCCACCAAAAAATACAATCTTTGTATTAAACGAGCTTCACCATCCATAAATGCAGGATGTAGCCGATATCTAAAGACACGAGGTTAATAATATCTTTATCATCTAATGTCAAGCTTAAATACTTCTCTATAAGAAGAAAACATCAACGTGTGAATCGACATTTTAAAGT
>JAUTBT010039367.1:0-17471 GCA_032361225.1 Lepetodrilus schrolli
TTTCTGTTGCTCAAGACCTAACCAGTCGACGTGTATCCCCGTCTTCTGTTAATTAATGTACCGCATCGCGTTAGTTTAGGAAAACCGGTCGTGCTATCCCATAATTTTTTGATGCTCACTGGTACCTTCCAAGCATTATGTGGACAAGTAAGTTTTAATAAATTAATATTGTGGCATGCTCACTGGTACCTTCCAAGCATTATGTGGACAATTAAATTGTAATAAATTAATATTATGGCGTGCTGACTGGTACCTTCAAAGCATTGTGATCAAGTAAATTGTAATAAGTTAATATTGTGGCTTGCTCACTGGTACCTTCCAAGCATTATGTGGACAAATAAATTGTAATAAATTAATATTGTGGCATGCTCACTGGTACCTTCCAAGCATTATGTGGACAAGTAAATTGTAATAAATTAATATTGTGGCATAATCACTGGTACCTTCCAAGCATTATGTGGACAAGTAAATTGTAATAAATTAATATCGTGGCCTGCTCACTGGTACCTTCCAAGCATATGTGGAAAAGTCAATTTTAATAAAATAATATTGTGATATGCTCACTGGTACCTTCCAAGCATTATTTGGACAAGTAAATTGTAATAAATTGATATTGTGGCATGCTCACTGGTACCTTCCAAGCATTATGTGGACAAGTAAATTGTAATAAATTAATATTGTGGCGTGCTCACTGGTACCATCCAAGCATTATGTTGACAAGTAAATTGTAATAAATTAATATTGTGGCATGCTCACTGGTACCTTCCAAGCATTATGTGGACAAGTAAATTGTAATACTAGTACATTAATTTCGACTAGAAATGTGTCTCAATGTTTTACACCTTCACCGTCAACAACCAATTCAGTGGTCATTTAAGATGTAGTGCATACACGAACTATAGCACCTGCCAATCAAGAGGTGCTACACCACTAATAAAAGGTGCTACGTGCCATCTCACTGTCTTACAAGGGCCTTATCACTAAATGGTGTAGAAATCTCGCCGTCTTAAATGTGACTCTCGGTGACATGACAATTTGATAAACGATTCCAGTCATGCAGAGTCATACAGGTATATTCTTTTACTTCCCGATTTCGATTACTGTACATTATACATTTTCATATGCATGTATACACATAATTCCACTTGTGAAAGTGCCTAAAAGTTCATTGGGTGGAAGACAGTTGCCTCTGGGTGTGATTTTCCCCTCCCTCCAATAGTTATGAAATATCTAGAACTGGAGGTAGAAAAGTGATGTGTCTGACCATTTAATCTGTACCAACTGAAGTATCTTTGTAACCTAATTGTAATCAAAGTACATACATGTATAATATGCCCTGTACAATCTTCTGAATTTTCACAAACAATTTGGAATGAAATGTTATTTTAATTTAATTTTGTTACCGCAAAGAGGCAACTAGCCCTTTATGCATATTTCATTGGGTCAACAACTTGTATTTGGTGCAGATTCGTGATCGTATTAATTAGTGAAATATGTTTGTACATCGTCATTGAAGAGTTGTATAATGACATGAAAATTGAAGAGACTTAAATTGCATCTATGGCTTCAGTAGTGAAAAGTACATTTCGTTGTTTGAATAGTAATATTCCTTGTTTTAATGCTATCATATTTATTGCTCGAGTGCTGTAATATTTTGATATTCTTTCAACCATTACTTCTTAATAATCAAAATAACAATTTCCATTCATCTTCCGTTATTCCACATCAAGATGCTTGTTACTCTACTGAATGATGCCAATTCACGTTGCCAGTTCCATCTCCTACCAGGTACCCATCCTCTGCTGGGTGAGCAGAGATTTGTCTGTTTGGAGGCAAGATCAAATCATAATTTTCTCAGGTTGTTTTCAGTCAACGTGAGCTGTATCTGTGCATTGCCCAGGATCAGGTTTGCCTCCATTTTACAAACAGTAGCCACCATTCTTTAGGTTCAAAACCAAAGTATTTTTAAGCACCATGAGGTTTGAAATTTGTTTATATGTGATTTATCATGAATATGTAAGTGGGGAGTGTGAAAAATCAGGAACTTATCATCAGAATAATCATATACACTTTAGCATGGCCAGCCAAGCCAGTGTTGTCAGATTATGAGCTTACTGGTAGATGTATGATGTCCGAGTTATCAACATGTACACAGAGCACTTAATAGATTTTAATCATCTCAGCAGGTTTCAACATGTACAAGTATTGCTTACATCTTACATCTCTACCATAAGATGCCAGTGGACAGTTGAAGTGACACAGGAATGTACATGTATATCACCTTTCATCAGAGGAGAATGGAAAACAATTAAATAAGACGAGTGTAAACAAGGGCGGACTACTCTCACAAACAATTAAACATGATGAGAATAAACAAAGGACTACATCTCACAATGCACAGTTGAAAGTCGCCTACAAACAAATAATTAAAAAGGAATAAAACTATTTACTTGTATATAGATGAAATATTGGCCAGACTGGTGATGAAATTACTTAGTCAAGCTATCAGTCTAGAAAGTATGAATGGGTATAATGTGCAATGAATACGAAAATACTTAGTTCGATGCATTGTCAGCTGTGCGTTCTATATATCACAGTTCATATTGTATATTTACAACACATTCTGCCATATATATGACATATGCTAAGATACCAACATATGTAACCCATGCTAGGTAGTAGGGGTGCCATGACACGCCTACCTCACCATACGATACGTACCGCGATACTAGTTTTATGTAAATTTTAAATGGAGAGCTGTGAACCTGAGTAGGTTCTTTCTTTTTATGTTCTTTTACAAATCATGAAGAAACAAAGTGAACAGGTGAACATCTGAATACTTTAATAAAGAAATAGTAGGTTGGCCTACGATTTGTTAATAAAACATAATAAAGAAAAACAGAAAACTACTCTTTTCAAAATCAATGATTTGAAAAGTTGACTACCAGATTAATTACGTAATATGGATATAATAGTCATGTTTTTTTGGTGTTTTTAAAGGCTAAACAAATCGATGTAAACATTATATTAAAATTGATAATAGAATTATGAATCGACTCGCGAAGAGTGAATCACATATCACAATGTTAGAAGAGAAACGGTGCATCAGTGAATCATGACAACCTTACTAGGTAGGATACCAACATAACAGCTAGATACCAGCATGCATAACATATGCCAGGATACCAACATATATGACTTGGAAGTAACACATGATTAACCTCCACTAAGTAAGTAAGCAAAGGATCACCACATTAGTTTGTATACAATATTGTATTGAGAAATTGCAGGTAGGGAATAATGACAGGTATTGTTGGCAAATGGAAGAATGCATGGTGATCGATATGCTGGTAACTGGCGTCTACTGGTCCACACACTGGACTAGATCTACAACAGATATTGCTTTGATATACATACATGAATCTGGCATGACGATTGATAAACATTTATATCACAGTAGGCTTTTCAATAGGTGGGTAATAGTATGAAAATATATTACTGATAATATTTTATTAAAATTACTTGCTCTCTCTAGATAACAAAGCCTTCATAGAGAAGACCATCATATGTTAGATGTCAATGATTTCGACACTGTCCACTGCTTGAATGGCTCCTGGTCCGTCTGTCGTGTACTAGGAGGTCAGGGGTCGCACCGTGGGAACCGAGCTCTGTCTCTGACTCTCCTGAAAGTCTGTGTGACCAATCACCATCTCGCTGTGGGATAGTGGCATAAATACATGAATAGGATGGGAACATTCATATTTGTGATGATAATATTTAACAATTACTGAAAGAGAATATTCATGTTGTTTTATTTGAGAATATATTGCAGAAATGTTCTCTTAAAAACCTAAGGAAACCAATGAGAACATTTGAAAATGAGGAATAAAGTCAGACGCGACTTTCATCTTATCTTTAGACGACACCTAAACCATCTGTCTATACTAGTAGTAGTGTTGCAGTAACACTGTGAGAACTGCCTGGTACTGACAAACCAATACAAGGGTTCAAACACAATGTATCATATGGTGGAAGGCATTGGAAAGATAACTGCAGACACTGACATGAACATGGTTTTACCTGTAGTTTATTTCACCGTCACCGTCTCGATCCAGTTCTTTAATAAGTGATGTGATCTCTTCATCTGTCAGCATAATACCAGTTTCCTGGAAGATAGCATAATGTGTCATATAATAATCAGTAGTCTTTTAGAAGATAGTATAGTTCACAGGTGAAGATGAGTATGGTACTTCTGTAATGTCAATATACCATATATGTACTATTAAGTGAAACCAGAGGTCAATACTATAATACAAAGGTGAAAGTCTGGTCAGCCTATCAAGCAATCGAAAAAATGTGCATTAATTGTGTTCAATCTCTATCACAAGGAGGTAATGATTAGATCAGGGTCATGTTGCACAAAGTCAAAGCAGTCGTAGAGCTACAGGAGTCGGAAGTCGCGTCACGTCACGTCACATCACGTAATATATACATATTTATATCAAGACAAATCCACGCTCAAAAGATTACTCATAGTGCTACATTATTACCCCGGTCAATGTGCACTCATTTAACATTCTCAACTCACTGGGAAGTATACAACCCAAGCTGCCATTTATACTAGAAGATTTACATTCTCAATTCAATATTATCCATTCACAGCTGGATGGACTGATTCAGTGTGGATCAAAGCACTGTTCAAGTATTACACAATGGCATGAGCTAGGCTCGAACTCAGGACCTCCGGGTTGTGAGGTATTCAAGTAAAGTGAGCTACAATTCTCATTTGATCATTCTGTGGACTAAGAGACTGATGCATGTCCTGAAAAAGACTTGTGTTTCTATATACAAATGTATGAAGATTAAATGATTTAATCAGATGTTAATAATCATTAATATAAATGTTGCTTAGAACAAAATCAAACTATAATAAAATGTATATGCATTTTACTTGTACATAGATAACTTATATTGATTTGAGGTGAACAGATATAGTCAATGATTGAATAGTAATTAGTAATTAGTGTGAACAGATATAGTAAATGATGATGGTTTCTAGGTGTTTGGTGAAGGAGTAGGTTGGAATTGGTTAGTTTTGTATAGTTAGTGTTTTATCATTAGTGATGAATTGTGGTGTGGTGTGGGGCTACATGTGTGATGGCATTGTAACGAATCATCGATTTGCATTGAGATTGTGATACTGGGCTGATGATGTTTTAAATCGATGTATAACTTGATCTTGACATATATGATATAAGTATATTTCAAAGGCCATCTGATGAATTAAAATTGGTATATTAAAAAAAAAATGGAATGTTTCTGAATAATTAAACCAATGTGAATTCCAGTCAATTTGGTCCTAGGTTCTAACTGTCACCTTAAAACACATTCTTTGAATGGTAGTTGACATATTGGTCTTTCTGAACACCAACCTGAAGTTTAGTAAGTCCCCTGAAGTAGGCCAATTCATCTTTTATAAAAAATTGTTTACAATGTTAAGTTTTTAATAAGTACTGTATTTATTGCTATATTATGTGGTGATAATGTTTTTAAAAAAAAACAAAAAACAATACCCATCAATGACATACATGTATTATGGTTACATCTCGTATTGGCCTGACGGGATTTTCAGGTTTAAAAGGACTAGGTGGCGTGTGTGGCAAATATCATGTGATTTTACATTTACCAGTTTTTATTATTGGTCATATGTAAATAAATAGTGATATTTGTAAGAATCCGCGCTTTCAGGCATGAAAAGCCACGCAAACCCATCAACATAACCCACTGCAGCATCAGCATACATCAAACCGAGAAGGGTTGTTGGCTTCACTGGACTCCATTTTGTATATTTCACACCTAGTGTCAGTTTCACTGGATTCCATTTTGTATATTTCACACCTAGTGTCAGCTACACTGGATTCCATTTTGTAAATTTCACACCTAGTGTCAGCGGTGGGCATACACCTGTAGTATATCATCAATGGGTCATTATTATTTTTTTTTAAATCTAAATATTATCACTACATAAAAAAAACTTTTTATTAAATAATGTATACAAAAAATTATTGGCTTCAAGTGCCTGAGCTCTAGTGTTGTAGTATTTGTCCTATGATATGATAGTGAGTATGGTGATTGTGTAACATATGGTGATATGGGGGTGATATGAGTAACATGGGGTGAG
Organism: Lepetodrilus schrolli; assembly: GCA_032361225.1. Classification (NCBI taxonomy): domain Eukaryota; kingdom Metazoa; phylum Mollusca; class Gastropoda; order Lepetellida; family Lepetodrilidae; genus Lepetodrilus; species Lepetodrilus schrolli. Next base: position 6,182 of record JAUTBT010039367.1, read on the forward strand.
ATATGAGTGATGATATGGTGGGGAATATTTCATGTAAATGGCGTGGAATTGTAAAGTGATTCACAGCAAAGAATCCAAACAGGGAAAGTGATAATTTGAACCACAGCAAAGCATCAAATGCCCTCGGATATGACCTTCACTTTGGTTTTGTACAGCAAGGCTTAGATGAATATCTATTAATATAATTAGAATAATATTGACCAAGAGAGATCCTCCAAGATCCAGAAGGATGTAGTTATGCATTACAATTACAACAAATGAGTAGCATGTAACAATATCGTACTATTAAATTCATGTGATGATGACTTTTGAAAAATATTGTATGTATGTGAAGCTCAATATGTTTACATATTTGTGAAAAATAAGTGTGAACAATTGTTCTTGTTGTAAGAATTCATGAGTCTTTTAACATGTGCAAGCCTAGCGGGGCCTAACTCACATTCTCTCATGTCATACTTTACTCCTGGTAATGTCTACATTATACTAAATAAAAACATTATAACCTCATGAATTCCTGAGACAAGACTAATTCACAAACCTATTTTTCACAAATATGTAAACATTGAGTTTCATATACATATAATATTTTTCACATTTGTATAATAGTGTGATATTGTTATATGCTACCCATTTGTATAATAATGTGATATTGTTATATGCTACCCATTTGTATAATAGTGTGATATTGTCATACACTACCCATTTCTATAATAATGTGATATTGTTTTATGCTACCCATTTGCTGTAATTGTAATTGTAATGCCCATTTACGTCTTTCCTTGGATTTAAACTAGGTGCACCTCTCTGATTGGTTGATATTTAGATTATAGTAATAAATATTCTCGTTGGCCAAAAAAGGAGCCATAGAGAATGATATATCCCCGGGAATTTGACGGATGTTAAGTTGCCATAATATGGTCTATGTTTTGAGGATGACAACAAAGATACAAGTTAACATTTGATCCACAGCAACATGCAAATTATTTGATCCCTAGAAATGATGCAAGATATCATTTGATCCACAGAAAAGATGCAAGACACAGGGAGATATATTGTTTATCACACAGCAAAGATTCCCATTGTGACCACTACTGACTTGTATCACTCATCAAGCAGAATGGCTACTTGTAGCGTTGTTTACATGGCTAGATCATTACATAAATATGCAGTGAGGAGGGAAAGGTTCAATAACTATCATTTGGTCTGATGTTATTCCCAGATTGCATAGAAAGGGGCATAACTGCTGTGGCAGGTCATGGAGAAATGCAAGTAGTGGAGGCAAGAGGGTGTGCCTGGCAGGCTGAGAGAATGACAAAGCACATCCATGCGGTCGTTACCTGTCGGAATTTCTACGGAAAAACAACACAACATCGAATGAGAAAAATAGAGAAGATGTCAACATTTGGTTCTATTTACCCATTTCACAAGCTGCTTAGTTTGGAGAGATAGTATGACTTTACGTAAAATATCGTGGTACATGTACATGCTACATCCAACATTCAACTGCTGAGGCCAGTAGGAGCACACCAGGCTATATATTACAACACCTTCCACCATTTAATGTCCAATACACTCTAGACTTCCACCATTTTATCCTGGATGGTCAGTATATGCTATAAATAGCCTTTGACATTAGCAGACATACATACTAGACGTGTGTTATATCTAATCCTGAGTAGTACCAGTAGCAGCTATTCTAACAATGGCTGACTCCGAATACTCTCGTACCTCGAGACCTTGAATGAACTCCTCGTGAGTGACACTCATGCTCCTGTCTTTGTCAAACTTGTTGAAGAAGTCGACTAGACGTAGGTTGTTCTTCTCGATGTATGTGGCCAGTTTGACCATTGGGTGGACACGGGCCTTGGGCTTCAATGGCGGCTCCATCCCTCCGTGCCACAACTTCAAGTCTGGGATCTGCTCCCTCACCTGCTGGTAGATCTCTGTGAAGTCGGCATTCACCAGGATATCCTGTGACAGGACAAACCATTGGTAAACTAGGAAGTATTCACCAGGATATCCTGTGACAGGATAAACCATTGGTAAACTAGGAGGCATTCACCAGGATATCCTGTGACATGTCAAACTGTTGGTAAACAAGGAGGCATTCACCAGGATATGACAAATCATTGTTAAACTAGGAAGTATTCACAGCTGGATGTCAACAAAACGGCCGTCAATATCAGTTATACAGGGAAGTCAGGTTTACTCACAGAGAAGTCGATCTGTTTTATGACACTGTTGGGGTTCCGTAGAATGGCAGCACAAATTGCCCAGCAACCACCAGTCTGCATTGGGTTCCGCCCCATCTGAACGAGAAATGCATACACTGGTAACTGTTACATTGGACCATCTGGACGAGAAATGCATACACTGGTAACCGTTACATTGGACCATCTGGACGAGAAATAATTACACTGGTAACCGTTACGTTGTATTGGACCATGGTTGTATTGGTATCCACTATGTTGGAGCACATGTAGAATTGTAACTGCTATAATTGGACCATCTTATGTTTAATAATGAGAGAAGTAGTAAACATTGTTACCTTCAATACTTGGAGAGTTTCATTGACAGCGAGTCCCTTTCCAATCAGGACTGCACCTTCTGTTGTTATCCTGTTGTTCCTAGAGAGACAAGAACACTGATCATGATGTCACAGTCAAGAAAAATCCATAAATACCATATTCATCGGTACTGTGCCACCATAATTACCCTAATAGTTCTAGAAAATAATTAAATTTGTAGCCATTCGAATTATTAGAAAAATCCGAAAATTGAAGATTATCGGTGTTCGTATATTTAGGGACAACAAAACTTTGTTAAAGAAAAAAAATGATTGTGTTTGATTGTATTTTTAGGGGCGGAAATCTTTTTATTTTCGGCAATTAATTTAGGTTTTCGAACTATTAGAGGGTTCGAATTATTAGTGAAAATACTGTAACTACTATCTCGAGTAATGTGAAAATACTAACGCGATGTCGAGCTCCTCCAATACGGAGTTGTTCTTAACGGCGTCTGCCAATGCTATGGCTCCCTCCAAACCAAAGCCGTTCCACGACAGGTTCACTTTCTTCATGTACACGTTGTTCTGTAAGAAGGAAAGAAATAACTTGCTTTATTTTTTTCAAAGGATGCAATTTATACTCTCGCCCCCTTTAAATTACCATTTTAACTGAGTAAAACAGTCAGATTGTATTCCAATCACTCACCAATAACTGCCACACCTAGTAATTTCATTGTTCCACAAATTTAAGGTTGACATTCAAATGATAAAAACAACACAGAATGCAATTAGTATTAATTTGCATCTCGATCAACATGTATCTCATCCAAACTTAGTTAATAACTACCCACAATCCCCCTTGATGCCCACAACCCACATTGTTGCCCACAACCCACATTGTTGCCCACAACCCACCTTGACACCCATGGCCACCGCGATGGCGCCTTTCCTCCGCAGATGGTTCCAGCTGAGATCGAGCTCCTTCAGGGACAAGTTCTCGGAGATCGCCGGGCCCAACGCCACCCCGGCCGCCTCACCAAAGTTGTTGTGACTCAAATTTAAATACTCTATCTTGGTGGACCCCTGGAGAGGCATGCAATGAGAACACTTACAGTGAGTACGGTACTTCACGACACAGGCTGACATATTGGTGCGGGTGGTAACCCTGGTTACAGTTACACAACTTTTAATAAGTTTACAATCTCCAAATTATCCACAATATCAACATTCTGCAAATAATTATTATCTACATTCTTTTTAAAATATCTACATTATACTAATGGCCCTGTCATACCTTGGTGATCAGCGCAAATGCACGCGTAACGCATGGAAAAATCAGCCAAATGCTGGCGAACACTGACCATCGCTACACCATCGCCAAACGCGTTGTGCAATCGTTTCTAATCGTCGGTGAACGTCGGTGAACGTCGGTGAATGTCGAGAGTTTTGAACATGCACAAAACTTTCAACGCACACCAGCGTGTAAGGACACATGCTAGCTGAGTGCTGGGTGGTCGCTAGTTAGTCGTCGTACGCGCTAGGGAATCGTTAGGAAGTCGCTGGCGGACACTGGCCACGTGCTGGATGGAATGCTAGCGTTCCCTTGGCATTCCTCCTCTAGCGTCCCCCAACACATTGATTAACGACCCTCTAACGCATTTGACGACCAGGTAGTGCATTCGACGCATAGCTAATGTTGATTATATACGTTCTTCAGTCGACAAGCGCTACTCATGCTCTACTCATGGCTAGGCACTCATTATCCACACGTTCTGGATGGTGAGATCGCCAGTATATCCAATATTTTGCATTTCTCGATCGTTCAGGTTGATTGCCAATGTGTGACAGGGCCCTTACAAGCTTGAAATTGCACTAACTTACCATTAAAGCATCAGCAAAATATCCTGCAGCTTTATCATCAAACTCATTTCCTATAATGAGAGAAAACTATTCTGAATAAGACATGTATAAATACATTGACTGTATCTTACCACAGTCTCTAGCAGAACACTATGATTACCATGGTTACTGACTGGAGACAACACAAGGTATCACCTGCTAGCGTCACTCTGCGTAGTGTGTCGTTCTGAGTCAGGATATGGCTGATGACGGACGCCACTGTGGATCCCAGATGGTTGTCAGAGAGATCCTAAAAATAGATACATGCCAAAGTCAGTCCATATTTAAGAAATGACCATCATTTAATGATTTGAAAGTACTGGTTAAACTCATGTGAACGTCTAATGAACTCATTTCTAATGGCAGTGATGATTTCATAAACCGTGGCGCATTAAAACAATCAAACATTTTCAGTGCGAGTCTTCCGATTGTCGACTCGGTTTTATGTAGAGCATTTTCTTGATAAATATGATCGGGAAGGAACAGTTATTAAAACAACATGAAGGTAGGAGTTCGTGAGAGGTACTAGCCATGTTCTGAATCTTAAAATGCATATTATAATTATACTAGCTGTTTATCAATGGACAAACTTTTGCTAAGATGACCCGATCTTTAAACCATTAAACATGATATTATTGTTAGAATCTGATACTAGCTGCGAGTGGAATCATGTAGCTATAACGTTAGATTTAGTTAGTCGTTAGATGACGTAAAACGTACATAAAATATGGCAATGGACTAGATGTAGTCATGAAAACCTGCATCTAGAAAGGAAATCAGCGTAAAATAAATTCCTATGAAAGTAGTTTCGGCAAAAGTATACACGGAAGTTGAAACTTTTTGTAAAGTTTACACAAGTATGAATGCAACAATTTGTTATGTAAACTAACCCTAACCCTAACCCTAAACTCACGTGACGATGTTTTAGCCAATCGGCAGTTGCGAAATCGTGTAAAAGTCATAGTACGAAATTCTATGGTAGTGGACACTCAAAATCATTTGATAAATGCTGTATAGAGAAACATAATTGGGGTTTAGAGCCACTTTCAAGATTCTTTCACTTGTATCACTGCTTGTCAGTTTAGGGCTGGAGGAAACCCGCAACATCCGTAGCGCTGAATGTTGCAGTAAACCTGTGAGCACTGGCTGGTACTGACAGACCAAGGATGATAACTGCATTGCCATGATACAGTCAGCGCATCCTTTAACTTTCACGAACATTGATGCCAGGCTTTGAACCCGGAACCTTTGGCTCCGAAGTCCAACGTTCTACCATTGCGCTACCACCCATCTCACATAACTAATTAATTCCAAGCTAGTGTCAATGTTGGTGTGCACGTACTATGTCTGTGATGAAGCAGTTTTCACGCAGCATGTCGCAGATTGCCAGTCCTCCATCTCGCCCCAGCCAGTTGTCACGCAGGTTCAAGGACAGAACACATGTGTTGGACTGAAATGGAACAAGGAGCATAACTCTGACTGTGAATCACCCCAAGGGACATAAGTCTATCTGTAACTCACCACAAGAGACACAACCATGTCTGTGACTCACCACAAGGTACACAACTCTTTGTGTGACTCCCCACATAGGAGACAACTTTACGTGTGACTCACCACAAGGGACACGATTGTGAGTGTGACTTACCAAAGGGACAACTCTGCATGTGACTCACCACAAGGGGACACAACTCTGCGTGTGACTCACCACTAAGGACATGGCGATGGCCTTCATCCCGATGGCTCCCAGGCCGTGGTGTTTCATCACAAGGTCCGGCTCCTGCATACAACGGAGGTAGTATGACGCAGGGATGATTCCCAGTCTCTTGCAGCACTCTGTGTACGCAGCCTTGCCAGTGTGGTCGTAGGATGACGACGACTCTGAAAGGTCAAGGTCAAAGATTGCAGCAGTCATATCCATGATTCAATCGTCACAGTACATGCCGAATAATACGCTTAAAGAATAAATCAAGGCCTTGAATGAATTTGGTAAGAGACTATACTGTTCTTGTCAAATGTTGTGAAATGAAGTAATGTTCAATATAATACAAACCTTCTCCCTCTAGGTCAGTATCCCAAGCCTTTTCATCAAAGATGTCTGCCGGTCGTACTTCTAGGTCGGAGGTCATCTCTCGGCCAATGTCAACCTCCTCCTCGCTCTCCTCACTATGGCCGCGGTCTACATTCTTGGAGGAGTTACTTCCCCTCCGTGACCGTCGACTGCTGCTCCGACTTATTGTCTGCAAATGGAGGTCAAATGTCAAGGTCATCACAAGTAAATGGTAGGAACCTTGGTTTCGACTCATCAGATCTATGAAAGGGTTGTACTGTAGTCAGGAAATGCACCACACTTTAACTATAGCAGGCACTGACGTAAATTGGGAAGTATACTCCTGCCACGAGGTGTTCTATTGGCTATTTCATCACGAGTATATTATCATGGTCATGAAATATTGCCTACTATTTCATAAATGCTTCATTATTAAGTAACTTAACATATAGTGTATTAATGCATTATAATATAATACATGCATATTAAACATGCCACAAGACATTCAAATACTGATTTAATTAAAGTCATGAATACACGTACAAGGAAATAATTGCTATGCAATTAAGGCAAGATCATACTTTATCGTACTTTATATATATTTTTATATTAAAATTTTGGTTCTAAATAATATTAATAGTTAATCTATTAATCTATCCAAACTGTAAGACACTGTATCGCCAATGCAAAAGATGTCTTTCCCAACATTGCTCTGTTCTAAATATAGACTATTCGCACGGATGTCGGAGAGGACCATCTCAAGTCTGAGGGAGCCCAGCATAGGCGAATATCGGGTCTGTTTTATGGAACCGTTTAGGCCATATATACTGCCCTATCACAGATAAAACCTAAACTTGGACATGTCAATCAAGAGATCAACAACAACAGCTCACATCAAACACTGAGAAAGAAAATCACTGCTGTCAATATTATTCTCTGTCACGGATCAACATCCATTTGTCGATAGATTAACCAGAGAGACATTGTAATGTATCGTGAGCTCAATTGTTCTTATGCAGTAATTTAACCAGCTGGTAGAAAAAACACTACCAATGTGAATGCATATCTTGGTTTCTGTGATGGGGATCTGTGATGTCACAATTTCTGGCGCTGGGGGTGTAGGTGTCTTTGGATAGGAAATAAATATATTTCTCGATGACTACAAAATCTGAAAAAAATCTTACATGTCGGGGAAAGATTGTTCTTTCAGAATATGCAATAACCCTGATAGTGACCATTATTTCTTATGCAAGTATGATCTTGCCTCTTTAAGACACCATCTCATTTAACCCAATTACGAATCAGGTACATATTACAGTTCATTATCTCCAGACACATGTTAACCCTAACCTAATCATGTCACAGGCAAAGTAAGCCTAGGGTTAACTGTGTGTACTTGTCTAGACATGTTAAAAATATACAAACCTAAAATATATTAAGTACTTATATGTGTCATGTATATAGATTGAAATAGCACCACCACCTGTAACTCTCTTGTTGAATTTAGAAAAGTACATACATAGCGATTGATACACAAGCTAGTGTGTCATCTTTTACGACACTTTAAAATATATACATTTGAAGGAGAGTATCGTAAAATCAATATGGCACACTAGAAATATTGTTACTTTCTTTATCCAATACTGACTAAGTAAGGATATTCGGACAAAAAAATAGAATAAATTACAGAAGTCTTAGAAGTGGTTCAACTTTAAATCTAGGTTTATATATATTATTTAAATGGCTTGTGGAACAATATTTTAGGCAGTAGTTCAGTCGAATTAAAAATCTTACAAATGAAAACAATAGTCATGTCTATGACATGTCTGGGAAAACTGAATTAACTAAACAATGAAAATTGTTCCAGGTGTTATGCACCGTATGGGAAAATATGATCATTTATGTCATGCTCCACTGAATGATGGACAAATGCAAATATATATTTGATTTCCTTGGTCTCAGATAAATATCTAGGATTAATAACTTGCTTGGTTACCATGGTTACATCATATCACATGTCAAATAAAGCCTGTACCATCTTTAGGTAACTCTAACCCCAACAATGGTGTAGTCTGTCTAGGTTACAGTCTACAACTCCCCCAGTCTACAACAGGCCCCTGTTTCATGACAGGTTCCTAATTATTTAGGAGCTCCTAAACCAGTCATAAAGTTATCACCTTAAAGTCACACCTGCACAAATCGTATTCCTTTCTAGATCAATGTCTAACTGACAGAGGTGATAAACTGGGTCATAAAGTTAGGAGCTCCTAAACTTGGGATGTTGCACAGTCCAACAGACCCACATGTAGTCTACTTGTAATTCAGCAATCTACCAACATCAAACATCTGTAAAAAAAACAACACTCACCACTCTCTTGGCTCTCTCTAACTTAGTGTCAAACTTTAAGGTCACTGACATTTCAATTGTGTCAAATAGCCAGCAATAGTAATGATTCTCTTCAGTTGGATTCTCAAACTCCTACTGCAATTCCACTCTAAGTTTTACATCAGCAGATATATTCACAACAATAAATCACAGTATGTGAAGATGATGGTGAAAACTGTCCAGATTCTACAATTGTCCAATGTGTCTCAGATAATGCTGTCTCACAGAGATCACAAGTCGACCTTGATAGAAAATAGTCTATGAAATGCACATTCATCTGCAAGTTAAATCTCAAATCTCATGACAGATTTTCATATAGTTCAGTGAACAACATATTGATCTGATAACACACTAATCCTCCTATTGACCAGACATAAATAAGTCACAAGTCCTTATAAATAAGTCACAAGTCCTCATAGTTTCTCTTCGCTTGTCACAGTGAAGTCTAGGTTGTGTCTAGCCAGGCAACAGTCCCTTGTAATCTAGACCATCTTGGTAACAGCATACTTCACTGTAAAGTGATCCTACCTCAGTCATTGAGGCAGCCCTTTCACTCCACTGGCTACTGTCTGACACAACTTACTAGCTGTGTCCTGTCACCCTCTACTGTCTGACACAACATACTAGCTGTCCAGTTACACTCAACTGTCTGACACAACCTACTATCTGTGTCCGGTAACTCTCTAGTGTATGACACAACCTACTATCTGTGTCATGTCACTCTCTAGTGTATGACACAACCTACTAACTGTCCTGCCAGTCTTTACTGTCTGACACAACTTACTAGCTGTTCTGCCACTCTCTACTGTATGACACAACTTACTAGCTGTCCTGCCAGTCTTTACCGTCTGACACAACCTACTAGCTGTCCTGCCACTCTCTATGGTATGACACAACTTACTAGCTGTCCTGCCATTCTCTACTGTCTGACACACCTTACTAGCTGTCCCACCGCTCTCTACTGTATGACACAACTTACTAGCTATCCTGCCACTCTCTACTGTATGACACACCTTACTAGCTGTCCCACCGCTCTCTACTGTATGACACAACTTACTAGCTATCCTGACACTCTCTACTGTCTGACACAACTTACTAGCTGTCCTGCCACTCTCTACTGTATGACACAACTTACTAGCTGTCCTGCCACTCTCTACTGTATGACACAACTTACTAGCTGTCCTGCCACTCTCTGTCTGACACAACTTACTAGCTGTCCTGCCACTTTCTACTGTATGACACAACTTACAGTTCTAGCTGTTCTGACACTCTGCTCTGACAGTTATTATCTACACACTGACACAATAGTAATACATATAAAGTAGTGCCATTACTAATATACTCAACAAAATTAATTAAGGGCCAGGAACCTCTTTGGATATATAAATTTAGCTTTGTTTATATAATCATAATGAGGAATTTCCAATGTCTACAGGATCCAGGTCCTCTTAAAGAACGTGCAGATATATATGTAATGACAAATGGCACCGATTCCTCAAAACCAACAAAGCAGCCATGAATTCAGAGTTAGCTGTAAACAAATTGAGTGTGCCATTACAAATCCTATTGAGTGTCAATTGATGACGCTATCCACACCACTAAAGTCTGGCTTAGAACTTGCTGAAAGGACCTCCACAATCACAGCGGCAGTCGGGTCTCACAAAGAACTTGGTATCATTACAGTTCAAAGATCTGACAGACAGTTACCAGAAAATTATTGTCGCTGTGAAGCAAAGCAAATGCTGGAATTTATGACTTGTCGTATCTATATATGTGTAATGTTGACGACTTAGTGAAGATCGAGGTTCCTGCTATGAAGTTAATTACTGGAATGTATTGAAGCAAATAGTCACAGATTCTTGACTTACTTCGCAGAAAGTGAACTTGTGAATATTCATGTAGAATGTCGAGGACGGCCACCATGACATCACAGTGATCTATGAGGTCACAACTTTTAACTAGAGCCAAATCGGGGTGTACAACTTTTCCTAGGACATCTCTCAACCAATCAAATCACCAGAATCATAGCATATAGTGGATAAATAGCAGTACCAGTAAATCAGAAACTGTTGCATGACACAAACTATAATTAGCATACCTGTCTGTGGGACAATCACATACCCATGGATTGCACCATTCAAATGAAATTTTTATTAGTAAATTTAAAATAAAATAAAAAATAACAAGATTTGGCAATGATTAATTATGAAATAAATGAGTCAAAAATTAATTGCAGCACGAAAAACATGATTGAGAATAAGGAATGATATGCCAACCATTGATGAAATGGAATACATAGTGTGAATGCAATAGAACCAAGTATGTAGAAGTGAAAGATTAAAACTAATGATACAGACCAATCTCTCTTAAAAACAAGACGATGAGATGCCCAGGAACCTGGGTGAATAAATGTTTAAGGTTGGGCGAAGAGTAAAAACCGGCACGCTGAGTT